>JAAAKG020000031.1:2801642-2833770 GCA_010014905.2 Druon quercuslanigerum
CTGTATACAAATATACAGAATTTTTTCATCATTAACAAAGATTAGCTTTTATGACAGCCAGAATGGCCCTTTTTTAGGACAGGTATACACTCTAAGTTATAAACCGCTCATTTTGGAGTCATAAATATGCGACTCAAGACATTAATATATGTCTTCAAGACATATAAACTTGTCTCTAAGACATAAATTGAAATCTAGCTCCTTCTCAAAACTGAGAAACTGAGACCTTTTCTACTACAGTATGTCTTGCCTAGTGTACGCTGAGAATCATTTTTCCTGTTTTTTCACACATTTTATGTCCCAGAAAAGACAAAAACTTTTGCAGAAAAATCAAAATGCCATAATTTTACAAGTATAATGTTATAGAAGAATAGTTCAACATTCTGCGAGTTTCTCTTACTGAGTAATTAAGCTTTAAAACCTGGTGTCAGGAGTTATTGTTTCCACTTTATTTTTAAATTACATTTATGTCGGAACTTGAAATTTTTTTAATCGTTTTGTATATTTGTGAATAATTGAGAGAGGTTTTCTGTATATTTATGGAAAACTTCATTAGTATATTATTTACCTCCCTCTACCCTCATTGTTACGTGTCTAATCATTTTGATTTTTCACAAATAATAACGTAAAATAATATTTTGGAAACATATTTTTTGAACAAGTTATAACTTTTTTAAATCTCAAGAAAAAAATGATTTTTTTCGATTCGTTAAATGGAACACTTCTTTCAAATTTAGAAATAAAAGGTCTTCCACATTCATATATCTTTTTTCGTTTTTTTACCGTAACTTTACAACGTTTATTATGCTAATTTTTCATGTTTTTACTATTTTAATATGGCCTAAGGGCTAAGTTAAAAAATGTTTTTATGTTCATAAGTGTGATTTTAGGTGCTGCGAACGCTATATTCAGGGTATTTAGGGTGTTGTAATATCGAATCCTTACACCACACATATTACCGGACTCCGTCTCTGGATCCTCTTGTGTTTTTAGATAAGAACTTTATGCAACCTATTTGAACTTATGATTGACTGGTGCGATAAAAAATAGTATGTGACCCTCGGCCCCTAAGTGTCAATTTTTCACACAAAAATTTTCACACTCGGCCGAAAAAGTGCCACTTATCCCGTGTAGAAAATGCCCTAATATTGCCTACTTTAAACATGGAACTGGTCGGTTGCTATAAAAGGTAACTTGACTAGAAAATGTTATGCAGGCTCTTGCCGGGGGTTGGTAGGGTTACTTCTGTTTGCTTTCTAGAAATATACAAGGACGTTTAGAAAGGTCCTAATTTAAAATTTAGACAGGCACTATACAAATGCGAAAGGTATTTCCCTAAATTTGTAAATAACTATAAAAGTCATGCATTATGCTTCAAAAGTTTGAAGCTTCTTGCGGTTCATGATTAGAAGTCTTTTGTTATTGGTTAGTTGATTATTATTTACGGTATCAAGCAAAGAAAAATGGTACCACACGAAATAAGGAGCAACAGTTACCGAATAAAAAAAATACACACTGAGCAATCAACAATAGTGAAAGAAAGTGACAATGCAGAAAACGAAAGTGAGGTTAAGAATGTTCAGGATGACACTCGTAAAGATTATTTATCCTGAAGATAATAAATGCTTGAAAAGTGAGGTATGCAGAAGAAAATAGAAGAAAAAATTATAATAAGAAAATAGTAAGTGTAGAAGCATACAGTGTGTCTAAAAAGTCCCGGGATGGTTGGATGTTTCCTCAGGTAAAATATTTTTCAAAAACGTGAAGGTCATTCCTGAAGTAAATTTCAACGAGGAATTCAATGGTGACCTTCATTTTGAACTTGAAGTTGACCTTCATGACTTTTTGAAGGTCAACTTTGTTTCTTTAAATGGAAACCCCCCTTTTTACATCTACAATTGATAGAGCGAAAAATTCTACGTTTAGGTAGATACCCAAGTCATAGGTCAATTGTAAAGTTCAAGGTCATTTAGAGTTTATTTGAAATCAACAAAGTTTTCCAAGAGGTCAGTGTAATTCCTGAAGGAAATTTCAACGAGAAATTCATTGGTGAGCTCTGCATTGATCTTGGTGATGATCTTCAAGGTTTTTTTCAAAGTTTTTCCAAGCAGTTTACGTTTACGTTTAGCATTACCCAGGAACAACAACGTGGACGTAGTAAATTCTGTTACCTTTGGGGTGCTTGATTAGCGTGAGTCCCCTTGCCTCTCACGCTTCAGTGAAGATGTTCAAACTGAAAACCTTGAGCTTCTTGACAAAAAGTTATGCGATTGTAAAAATTAGTTACAGCATTACGAATCATCTCCATCTCAATCAAAGTAGCCTGTTGCAGAATCCGATTCTGCAATTCGTCTAAGGTTTGGAGTTGCGTTGAGTATACTTTGCTTTTAAATAACCCCAAAGAAAATAGTCAAGAGGCGTCAGATCAGGAGATCTAGCAGGCCACTGGATTTCACCCCTTCTTCCAATCCACCTTTGAGGGAACTGAGTATCGAAATATGCTCGAACCTCCCTACCGTAATGAGCCGCTGCTCCGTCCTGCTGGAACCAAATATTTTAAAAATTATCGCCTGTAATCTACCTTATTCTTGGTACAATTTGGTTTCTGAGAAGCTCTTCATATGCACAGGCATTGAGATTACCATAAATGAAGAAAGGGCCAATCAATGTATCATTCAAGATACCGGTCCAAACATTAATCTTTTGTGGATATTGTGTGTGACTCTCCAACATACAATCAGGATTTGTGTCGGACCAATGTCTACAATTTTGCCTGTTAACTTTAACATTTAAAGTGAAAGTAGCTTCATCTGAAAATACTGTATTGTACAAGAAAAGAGGATCTCTATCAATTCTGTCTATCATAAAAAGCAAACGAACTTGATCATAAGATCGAACTCGATCTCTCGAACCACGCATGATTAATACAGATACCCTCTCTCGTTCCGAAAGTTTAGCTTGCGCCATAATATTCTTTTAGCGAAAGATAGTAAGTATGTATTCGTCATACGTAAATTTAGTTTCGATTCGTAATATTCATATGTACAAACGGTATAGGACTTATGGTATCGCCTTAGGTATTGACTCTTTGGGGAGGAACAGAACTCTCACCAGAACGCCCGGAACTTTTAATGAAAAATTTCCTTATGATTTTACAATACTCAAAACGCTGTAACGAAGATTAATACAAAGCTCACCAATGAATTTCTCGTTGAAACATACTTCAGGAATTGCACTAACCTCTTGGAAAACTTTGTTAATTTCAAATAACCTCTAACTGACCTTGAACGTTACACTTGACCTATGACTTGGTTACGTACCTGGACGTAGAATTTTCCGCTCTATCGATTGCAGATGTAAAAAGAGGGTTTCTACTCAACAAAACAAAGATGACCTTCGAAAAGCCATGAAGGTCAACTGCAAGGTCAAAATGAAGGTCACCAACCGTCCCGGGACTTTTTAGACATTGGTACATTGTGTAAAAATAAAAAAATTCAAAAATGATGAATAAAATTTATTTTTCACATTAATTGAATGTTTCTTGTTATTCCTTTACACAGTATAAACAATTCATTTTCAATTTAATATGTTCTTAATCGCAGAACAACTTTTATTGCAATTATTACAAAATCTAGTAAACCATGATAAGACATCACCACATAACCTATAATCAAATCAGAAATTAACAGGGAAATAAAGTAAGGACCTAGAAAGGACCTTATTGCTTAGTCGGGCAATAGAAAAGAACCCTCTGCCGAATCTGGTCAGGGAGTCTAAGGCTAGTCTAAGCTTTTCTACAAAGCGTGGCATTCTTGTCGGGTCTTTCCAGATTTCCCGTTCAGCGGCCTAATAAAGTTAGGGCAAAATAACTAGCACTCTACCAAAACCGAGTCGCAATTTCTGCACGGGATGTCCTTGTATTATAAATAAATATTTTATCCCGCCACTGTCATAAGTGCGATTTTAGGTTCTGTAAACGATATCTTAAAGTAGCTGACACTGTGATCTGATTGGCTGACGGACATTTGTATCCGTACACGGCAAGATGGGTGCAGTGACCCAAATTTCGGCATTTTTGCGCTTGCGCTAACTGGTGTGGTAAAGAATAGTGTGACACTCGGCCCCTAACTGGCAATTCGTTTCGGACAAAAACATGCCACTTAGAATTCTTGTATCACAAATAACAGTTTGTTTAACCCTTTAACGATCACTGTTGCAGTTAAGCAACTTTCATTATTTCCGTTTTATTGATTTCCATGTAACAAGATTAGAATTATGTAAAATAAATACATGGATTACATTAAAGTGGACTATTGGGCATCTATAATAAGCTGGTTATATATATTTTATTGCAAAAATTCATCACACAGCGACAATATATTATTTCTGTTTTTTTAAAAAGAATTTTGATTGGGCTGGAACTAGGCTTGGCCGTGAAAGGGCTAAATATGATTTTATATATTTATTTTTAAAGGTAAACTGTACTCACACAAAATTTGCAATGATGTTTAAACTCATAGACATTCTTGTTAATTTTCCAAACTTTGAGCAAGTTTTTTAATTTCTGAAACCCTCTGTGATGACCAAAAGTGATGTATGAAATTTTCTTTAAAAATCAAGGGTGGTCTTGATAGGATAATTCAAAGTCTACACAAACCTCAAAAACAAATTGGAAAAATTAATTTGTTTCATTCTTCCCTATCATATGACAAACGCGCAATTTGTAAATAGTATGTTACATAACAAGGAGGAGAACACCGTCTTTTCATCGTGACGGAAAACATTGCCCAAGCCATGAAGGCGGCTCACTTTTATGGCATGCACTGTATTGCTGTTTGGTAGAGACGCGCAAAATGTGACGTATATCTAATGTTGGACCTCATATTCTACAACTTTTGTTCTGTAATGAGGTCTAATATTTTATATGCGTCTGTTTACGCCGCTCGAAAAGAAAGATGTTAGGTCAATCGGCAAGCAGTAGAACACGCTCATTTTTTACGGGTACCATTTAAAGCAAAATATGAAAATTCAAAATGGAAGACCTAATGTGACAGCCATTAGGCCAATCAGTGAAATGTCACTGATTTTCAGTGAGATTTTACTGATTGAAATAGCTGGAAATCGGTCACTGACAATCAGTGAAAAGTTACTTATTCATTCAGTAAAATAAAAACTTTTGAGAGTTGGCAGCACTGCACCATGACAATTTAGCAGTCATAATAAAATAATATTTTAGTAGAATCAATCAAATAATCACAATACAAACTTAAACCCCTAAATATTATTAAATATTAATAAAGGTGCAAAATTTTGATTTTTTTAAATGACAAATAACCGCATATATTACTTTACTTTCAAGATTGGACTATCATGTACGCACCCGTTATGTAAGTACTTTTTATTCTAGTTAAAGTATGTTTTTCCCGCAGTTAATTCAACAGATAAATAGCCCAAAAATAAAAATAAAATATTTCATTAAGAAATTCCTTTTGCTACTTAAGTAAAATAGTATCAACGCCTAACTTTAAAACTAAGAGGTTATGTTTCACATGATTTACATTGGTGTTACATTGGTATTAGCGAATAAGTCCGAAATAACTGATTAATCAGTGAAATACCTAACTGCTATTTCAATCAGTGCATTTTTTACTGATTCATATTAAGAGAGTGTATTGATGAGCGCTAAATGAGATCAAGGATTGTAATTTTTTGAATTTTATATTTTTTTTAAATCACCGACTTTGGAAACCATTCTATACAGTGTTTTATGCAAGTTTCTAAGAATTTTGAAATATTGGCCACTGTATTAGATCTACCGTTTAAAATTTGTAACCTTCACAGTCAGCGATCCTAAGAACCAGTTTACAACAAATTTGTCAAAAAAATGAGAGAATCTTTAATATTTTTGAGTCCTGGTTTCAGATATTACAAAATATTTCATAAAGACTTGAAAGATTTAAGAGATTTCAACCAATTTCACGAAGGCTTGTTACACTTAATTTAAAGAGCGATCAATCCCTCGAGTAAGATTTTTGGCAAAAATTTCTATCTAATACAAATAACAATAGGAAACAAAAATTCGATAGCAAACGCAAAAACAAAAATACAAAGAAGCGGCCGTGTATATAAAATGGGATAGTGTATAAGGGAAGAACAAAGCGTTAATATACTGCCACGTAAAAAGAAAAGTGTCAAATGCATTTTGAATGAGTTCCCTGTAAACGTATCCTCCAATTTTTAATTTGCAAGAAGGATTAAACATATCACAGAAAAATTAATATTAATCCAGTTAAATGCAGTTTTATGAAAATTGTTTAGTTTACGATCACTCGTTTGATCAATTTGCTAACCTTGCGTATTATAGTATCTAGAATAATGAAAAAATTATAAAAGCCAAATCTCATTTCATTTTATGGAATGAACCTTTATTAACGAAAATTAAGTGAATACATGTTATATAAAACTCATACAAAATGCAGTTCCTATTTTTTTGACGGCAGAATAGGGGGGGGGGGAGATATGATGATAACGAAGTTGGGGAAAGAAACTGAGGAGATTCCGTGGCGTATATGAAAGAGGGTTTTAAGCAGCGAAGGCACGATGGTGGAAGCAGTGGGGGAGAAAATATTATTTGATCCCGCGTGAGACCTGCCAAGAGGGGGGGGGGAGGGTTAGAGGTACAAGAAGAGAGGGGTCTTGAGAGGGAGAGGGGCTGATGCTCTTTGAGACAGGAATATACGATAGAGGGTTAAAAGGAGAAAATTGGAAGAAGAGGAGGAAATGGGTCAAAATGGGAGATGTTAATGTGCGGAGTGAAATATGAAAAAACGGTAGGGATATGTGGGGTGCCTTAAGATTGAGGGTTGAGGTGCAGGTGAAGCAAAATATATGGGAAGGGGAGACTGGTGATTGGGATTGTGCCGGAGATGTGTGGAGAAGGATATATAGTTGAGGAAGCAAGGAATGTAAATTGAATATATGAAATATTGTTAAAGGCCGTAGGGAAGTGTTGAGAGTGCTAGGGGCTGATATTAGTCGGTGGGATGGTATATATGGGAGAGGCAAAGTGTTAAGAGGAATAGGTGCTATGGTGCGGGTATTGGGATATATAGATGATGAAGCAAGGAGAAAATGGAAAAAGGAAGATGAGGAGGGATGGAGAAAATGTCACTATGGCGAGGGAAATATAGGCCCAGAAATAAATAAATAAATATATGTATACATGCTTTCTTCCTATATAAAGTATTTTCACGCATGGCTGGATGCATGAAGTAAACTTTTTATATTTAAAAATACCAAAATCGATTTTTACCCACAACACTTAACGTTAAAAGACTTCATAACAGGTAGATAAGACTCTGTCAATGAATAAACCTATTTAGAATTCTTCTGTTTAATTATAGTCTTTGAATTTGAAGCTTCTCATAAATATCAAGGCCATTTTTGGCCTACAGCCCTTAATATGAAAAAAAACTCTCATTATCAGGCACATAGGAGTATTTCAAAAAATGTTATGAAGGATATTCGTGGGATGTATGGAAAATGGGTGAGGAGCAGAGGGTGAATTTTGAGAGGTGGATTGTGGCAGTGGTGAAATAGGTGTTGAGGGGGATGGATCGCGTAAAAAATGTGCATATATAACCTGCTGCTTCCAAAAATTGTTTAAGCTGCTGATCATTAACTATTTTGAAAAATCAACTGAAGGTTGACAACTAAGCCTATTTGAGAGTATCAGCTATATAAGATGTTGATAGTGTAGCATCAGTGTCTGAACGAGATATTAACGTGTAGGTTAATGGGAACTATGATTTTCCTCAATTACGCAGCTAGTAGTGTATTAGCTTATACTCGTACTTATAAGCACTTGCAAAAGGGTTGGCATCAGAACCTTTTCTCGGCTTGCGCTGTGGGTTTCTCACGATCAGGCGAATGTGGCAGCCTTTAATACTGCCGCAAAGTGCTATGTCGTTTACAGTTTAGCAAAGTAACGGGGGAAGAAGCGCGAGACGAATGGAGAATGAGACGAGCGACTCGTTATTACGTGGCCGAGGTTTACATATATGTACGAGTACGTACAATGTACATGCATATTATAAATGCATACAGACACTCCCACATTCATATGTGCTTGACGGCTACTTGCTGGCGCCATTTTGCCACGAAAACAGATCCTTTTACTCTTTTCACAGTTTATGGATAATAATATGCGAAATAGGATTCCCAACAGTTCTGAAATTTATTATTAACGACTTAAATATGCTTAGACGTTAACAACAGAAGTATTCACTTCTTTGATTAGTTTGGCGGCAAACAAAATATGTTATTTGAAGCTTTCCAGGACATAAGAGCACACGGAAAAATTACACTATGTACAATTTCGAACAGTCAAGCTGATGTTTAAATCGTACCCACTGTGAAAGGAGCAGTTTTCACAGTATTGAATGCATTGTGAACCAGTAATCTGAAAGTATGCTCCTCGAAATACCATTTGTAGCAATACATAACGCAGCTATTACAGTTTGGCATTTTAGAGTGGAATAGCATTGGTACAAGCTGTTTAAATTACTACTCCACATTGTATGGTTTCGCTTACAAGCTGGTAGACGTTACGTTTTCCGATTGTGAATTAAAAATGGTGAATTATACAATTTACAACTTGTAAGCTATCCCCTTTCATATTGCGATGGGTAGTGGGATAAAAAGCAATTGGTTCAGTTTGAAATAGTAATCTAGTATACCAATACAGGACCTTACCCCGCACCAATTTCGCAGTGTCAAATTGTAAAATCTCCTTTTTCGTACTGTGTCCAGTGCTAACTGAGAGTGTTGTAGGTACAGTGTGAACCGAGAAAATAAATGTTACTGGGCAAGATTATAATCTCCACTTTCCAACAGTCTTATTCGCTGAGGGAGATTTAATTTGTTTTTTAGAATATTGATTTTATTTGCAAATTATTTATTAAATAATTATTACTTTTCTAATTGAAACTAAAAGATGTATTTAGATTATAATAAACTTCATATCTGCCGTACTTAGAAAAATCTTACGTACTAAGTGGCCGTGTCGTTTAGGACGAATTTAACATTTTCAGTGATGAGAAAATTTACCGTAATCACGAAGTCAGTTATCTATCTTTTTCCTTAGTGTACGAAAAGAAATTTGTATAAATTTTTGTTTTGAGAAATTAAAAAAAAAAGTAATTTAAAGAGCAAAATTTCTATGGATTTCTATCACTCACATACGACAATATTTTCTAACGAAAAGAAATATTCCTTGAGTCGTATTTTAAAATATTTTTTTAACAGTTGTAGCTAATAAAAAAAAATTCAAAACTTTGTAATAACTTACAGAACTTGTCAAAATTAGATAATTCCTTGATACAATTTTTTGACATTCAACTGTAAATTACAGTTTCAGAAAGTTTAAAATAAAAATTTTGTTGTTGCATTTTTATAAATTTCATAAAAATTGAAAATTAAAGAATATCATGAATGGAGAAAAATGGCTAATGTTTGGCATGAAACATTAATTGTAACATCACAAACGTTGTATGGTCTCATCTTAAAGCAATATTACAAAAGTTGTATTTAATAAGAGCAAAGTTACTTCCTCGTCAAATTATAATGTCATTCAATGTTTTGAATTAAATTATATTTATTTTTAATGACGATCCAAAGTTTTTTCTTCTTCTAGTAATAATTTGAGTTTACTCAGAAAAAAGATTCTTTGATTCAAAAAATCTTTCTTTTAATTAAAGAAAAATGTTCATCTGAAAATCCTATAAAAAAATTGCATACAATACAAGCCGATTAATGTCCTAAAATGTTCATTATTTCGTGAATTTTTAAGAGCAAAAAAAGACAAAAATAAATGTAATATCATCTTTTGTAACTACAAAAATGGGTTTTTTGGCTCCAATTTAAGGAAATAAAAGTGAATTTTCAACAAAAGAGTTAAATTTTCAAAGAAAGAGGTTAATCTAAAAAAATGAAATTTTAACAAATTAGTTCAGCTTATAACCAAATGGTTGAACTTTCAACCAATTTTTTATGAAAAAGATTAATGTTCTCCAAAAAAGATGAATTTTCAGAAAAATTGTTGAATTTTGTAGCCAATCAGATTAGTCATCTACAGAACAGTTAAATTTGTAACCCAAATATATGATTTGCAACAAAAGAGTTAATTTTCAACCAAAAATATGAATTTTGTACAAAAATGTGGAATTTGTAACTCAAAAGTATGATTTTTTAACGATAAAGGTTATTTTCTGCCAAATATTTTACTATTTAACCAAATATTTGACTTTTTAACTTTAAAACTTTAAGATTAGGAAAAAGACAAAAATGCATTATCTTATTTTATAACTAACAAAATGGATTTTTTTAGCTCCAATTACAATTTATGTTTATATGTATGTTTCAATTTATCTTAGAGAAATATATTTATCTTGCGCATATTATCAATATTCCAGCACTTATAAAACTTACAAATAGTAAATTTGTACTGAACTTTCGACGCGAATATAAAGTAATAAATTCAAAGTAAATTTACATCAAATTAAATATTCTTAACATTAAAAAGAATCAAATGAAATAGTTATAATATAACATTCAAATGAAATAGGTCAAAAAAATTCAGTGTTGAAGTAAGAAAATTAAATATCACTTGGTGCACCGCCAATTTTTGGCCCGGCACTGGCCGTGTCTCACAAGCAGGGAGAATTTTGCTAGTTCGTATATGAGGACCATTTCGACTGATATGTCCACGTGCGATATTATGCGTTAGGGAATTGCTTTATTTGTAGTAGTCTTAAGTTAGGTTATAGATTTAGCTTTGTGTGCGTTAGATAAGTGAAGAATACGTTTTTCGGGTGTTAACTGTGTGAACTTTGTGATTGTAACTGGCTCAAGGTATATTCCTCGCAGGGCAAAATGGTGACTTTTGCTTGTCGATGCGAGAGATTTCTAATGCGAAACTATCATTTTTGCTCCCAGAAGGAGCTACGGTTGCGCTGCTAGTAATGGCAAGGTGTCAAGCAGGAGCGAATCGAAGGGTCTAGATTCGAAAGTTAAAATCTACCTTTGACTTTCATTAGGATATTTCTAGCCGCGAAAGAATCGAGGAAAGAATTAGGGAATTTAAGAATATGATGCGTGATATTGTCGATTGAGTCACGAAGTCAGAAGATCTTGTTTAAATAATTGAAATTTAAGAGAAATACTTTAAAATATATGAAAACTTATTCGCAAATACTTAAGAATATCTGGCATATCAAGAATATTTGGAAATACACAGGAATACAGGCGGAATATATAGAAATATTTCAAGAGTGTACGATGAATATTAGAATTGCATATTTTAACTGTATACCAGTGAATAGTTGCTAATCCGGAAATTAAAGATTTTAAAATTGATTCTTTTATAATATTTATCATAACAGCTATGAATGCTTAGTCATTAAAAGTAAATTCATAGCCTCAGGTGAAAATTTGGCTTTTGCATTTATTTTAACATCTTTTATTTCGAAAATACTTGAATATGGCAAAGTAGTTGATTATTTGATAGTGTGTAGATATATTGATTCGGAAATTTGCCCTATTTTGTGTATGAGTTATCGAAAAAAAAATTGATACAGTTAAACACATTTAGTTAACTTATTTCTCAACTTTTTTACATTTCAATAACCTCGTTCTGTCTCGCTAATTTGTTTTTTATACTTTTTTTCTTGGCCAATTGTTAGATTCAATTTCTGAATCAGAGCGAAGTTTTTTTTTTAAACGGGTGAATTTTCGAGACTGTTCCTACACATCAGGTGAGGTTTCAGCAGGATGCCGATGATGATTCCCGATCTTCTCGATCGTGAACGGATTTCTCGCTCCACTCTGTCAATTCGATTCTTCTTACAATTCCTGTAGATTGACCTTGATCGAATCTTAAAATAATTTTCACAGTAGAGAAGTTTAAATTTTTTTCTGCTTTTGATTCATATTTATTGTTCATCTATTCAATCTTTATCTTTTCATGTTAAAATTATGTACAGCTATTCAATATAATTTTCAGACAAAATGCTTTCGTATCACACAACCTCATTTTGGGAATATTTTGTAATTTGAAGCCTAAAAACCAGTCAACTAAATATTCGTATTTGCTTTTTTCATTGATTAAAAGGAGGACTAGCTGATCGAATGATAAACTCATGTAACGAAATGTTCATTCGAAATTTCCGTTTTCTGTTTTTCCCAATTCTGTAACAGCGGAAGTGTGACTTAAAATCGAATTTCGCTCTGTGTGGGAAAATACAGAAAAGCAGAAGAGTCCCTGTGCAATGGCCTGAAAACAATGTTGTCATCGTGGGAAAAACGAGAAGGCGATTGACTCGATTTGATCGATTCAATCTTCTGATCGCAAGACCTCCGCCTTTTCTCTCCTCTCTCAATAATTCCGTATTCGATGCACTCGTGCTTGTCTCAGGAATGAAGCAAGGGACTAATATATTTTTCTACGTTTAGATTTCTTATACATTTTGAATGTTTAAGTGACCTGTATCATTTTTATGTTCGCAAAATGTTTTAAATTAACTTTATAGTAAGTTTTCTATCTTTGTGAACATATATTTTTAAATAATTATTATTATTATTTGGCATACAGTAAATAATAAAATAGCATTATACCCATACATCCGTTCTGTCCACCTAATTTTGAGTAAATAAGTAGAAATATTGAAGGAGGTCTCTTTATTATCGCGGTCTAAGTAAGTGGTCGTGGGTTTCCTTAAGCTGTCCGTCACATTACAACCTAAGGATGTTGTGCCAGGATATGCGATAAGTGGAACGATAAAAAATACATTTATTAGAAAAACGTCTTCAGTTTTTTTACGAGCTCCATCTTCCAATTTTCATTTATACTAAATGGTCCAAAAAGAGTAATCCTGAATTTCGGCTAAAGTACCAAAAAAGTTCAAAGTACTTCCTGCTGAAAAACTTTTTTCGGACCCAAATATTAGAAAAATGAACGAATTTGAACCAAAAAAATGTACTATTTGGGGACATAAGTTCTAGGAACAGTGTAATAAAAAAAATTAAAAAATACGAAATTTATCATGCATTTTGAAAATCTGAGTTTATGGTCTGAAATCCGTTTTCCGATAGGTGCATGTATATACTCATCTATAACTCCGATATTTTTCATCGATTTCCATTATTGTTTTTGTCTGAAAGTAGAAAAACACAACTTTGAAACTAGAAACGCTCTAAATAGTGCTTTTGAATAGAACAACTTTTTAAAGGTTTTAGATGTTTCATAATCTTTATAGAAAAAAAGAGTCTTAGCATTTTTTACGTAAAATAGTTAAACTTTCGTTGTGAATTTCCACGATTGTATTAAGCGCATTCCAGCAAAATCGGTGAGAGTGTAGTTTCATAATAAGTCGGATGATATTAAGCGACTCTGGAGGTAAAACTATACCTAAGCCAAAGCAAGCAGATTCAAAGTACGAGTCTCGACCTGGCTTTTCTATTGGTTGCTGACTTTGTACTACGACACCGAAGTAAATAAGTATCAAGAGAAACAGCAGCAACAACAACAGTCGTGGTAGACGACGGTGCCGACGGATTTACGAGTTTAATTAAGTTCTGCGGTCGCGTTTGTCATTTTAGCAGGCATCGAAGACTCGTTTATGACTAGACTCGCTCAAACTTTACTTTTCTACCAGAAAAAAGGGGGACATAATTATCCCCCTTGGTATGATTCGTAGATAATGTAGCTAATCCAATATGGTCATTATAATCTGAATTCGAATTTTATAATTTTATGGAAGGCATGCATCTTTAGAATTGTTACAAAGACTTCCAACTTAATCTATACCTTGCATATTCGATTTGTCATGTTCGGAAAGTATTATCGGTAAATATTTTTTTGTAGTTTATTAAATTAGTTCACATTTGTTTATAAAAATCTATTTTGTTATTTTTTGCAATTTTTATTTAAATTTTTATTTAAGTAGAGGAATAAGGGTTACTTTCTTAAAGAGGGTCGTGATGTAATTAGGAAAGTGTCATACACACTCGTATTGCTACACCCTTGCGACTCAACAACCCCTATCATAACCTATCACGAGGTTATTAACGTTTATGTACCGGAATTGTATTCCCTGCATCAAGAGTCTCAAACACTACATAAGTAATGATACTGTTCAAGAGTACATTATTTCTCTAACAAAATTTTTAAATTAAATGAGCATATTTAATAGAAATCTATTCAATATAAACTATTAAATGGAAACCATAAAATGGAAAGGGATGATCTTTAGAATGTTGTGAAAATTATATGGTTGGATATTTTGAAAACTATTCATAGGTGTATTGTTCATTGTTCTTGTGTAGATTAGAAGAATCCACTTATGCATACAAAAATTTAGGGAATATTAAACTAGAACTTTTGCGAAACCAGAATATAACCTTGCAACACATAATTTAGAGAAAAAAAACATTTTCTGTAATGCATGCACGGAATGTTCGCCTTTCGAGGCATGTATAGCTTGCTGGAAGTCACCAATTCGGAAAGCGTGGTAAAAACCAGTTAAAAAATAAATTTTTAGCTACTAAGCTAGCGTACTTTGAATAATCAATGAAAATTTGAAATAATAAAAGTCAGGAAAATGAAAATGATATCCACATTGGAAAACAGGTCGATTGCTAAGTGATGAAAAAATGATGTTCAATGACTGGCTTTTTGGTTGAATTTGAATTTCAATTATTATGTAGGATGTTCATTTAAATAAAACAAAAATTAAATTTATACAAATTCTATTATCTTCAACACAATATACTTTTTAATAAATGCATCAAATTATGTTTAAGTATTATATTACATTTTATAATTAAAATACTAAACGTTTCAAAATATTTTCAATCATAAAGGGAAGAATATTTTTAAAAATATCTTGAAGAAAATAAAAAAATGTAATGTCATTCGTAGAAATAACTGGTTTAAGAAATTTTCCTGAAAACAAAATATAAAATATTGTCCATATGAAATACGGACGTTTCTGGATAGCATTCAGGTTAAGATATATGCTTTCTCACTCGAAAAAAATTAGATCAGTAGGACAAAAAAAGGATCTTGGTTATATTTTACACTTTCCGTTCAACAAAAATATCATTTATAATATTCCTCACGTTTGGAAACTTTTAGAAACTACTATTATAAAATATACAATATTATAACAGTTTTAATGTTCCTCTAAAAAAATTAATAATGATACCAGTCTTTTTCATGGTCACATTTTTACCATTTCTTTCATATAGCACTTAAAAATGCTAGTTATCTTCCCTTCATTCATCTCCAACATCAACCTTCCCGACTCTAATTTTGTCCAACAATTTCCGAGCTAAAAATGAAAACTCGTAAGGTCCTATAGAGACAAAAAAACATCAACCAAGAAAATTAAGCGAAGTTCGCATGGTGCGTTGCGCAGTTCCAGTAAGGAGAATCTCAGATGTAAAATCCGCGGTAAGAGAGCGAGGGACAATTTGAAGGAGGAAAAAAGGTAAACTGTAGGCGTAGGAGGAGGAAGAAGAAGCCACATTACTCTTAGCTGGAATAAGAGGAATGGCACGTGGGAAAGGCGAAAACAGCCCCTTAAAGCCTTAGACCGCCATCTTTACCACCACCATTTCATCTTTTTAGTACGGGTAGGTAAGTAGCTGAGCGTTGGTAAATAGGTAAAGAGACCTCGTGCTCTCTCAACTTCCCTTCTCCATCAGTCTCCAGTCTCCTGCCATCATCCATCATTTCTGCACCTTCAGGTTCGACGATTCGCTACCTTCTCTCTGGAGAAAGGAGATTTAAGAGAGGGAATGGTATTAAAGATGGATGCTGTTTGTCTAGAGATGTAATTGTCTCTTGAAAGAATTATTTCTTATCCATAATTTCGGATTCATTTATCTGTAAACAAATTGTACTAGAAATAAGTTGTTCCTTTACTGTTGAATATATATATTCTGAAGAAATATTTTCAGAATTATTGCAAGAAAGTTTGTTTAAAGATGAAGAGATTTAAGATAATTTTCTGAAACAAAAATTTAGCATATATTCTTATAGAAACATGTTATCTCTTTCTAAAGACCCATCGAAAGGAACTACATTTACAGATATTAAAGGCACCCTTCAGAAAAAACTTTGCTCGCGTTTTAAGGATACAAAAATGACTGTAACATTAACAATCTTTACCTGCATGATATTGATCTGTATTTTATTCTTCTTGTATGATATCAAATCCTCCCTTTCATCATCGATATCCAACAACATAGCATTTATAAACAAGATATTAGATAGCAGAATCAGTAATAGTTTAAACAAGATACTTTTAGCACCATCTATTTTAGGTAGAAAAAAAGGTGATGAGGAAAGATTAAAGAATATTCGGTCCATATAGAAGATGCAACGTAGACGTAGAAGCAGACAGAAGGAGTCAGCACAGAATGTACAATCAGTGTGATTGTTTGACACCCCATAATCAACGTCCTTACCCCTTCCAGAGTGGTACCATCAGAGCGGCTTCTCGATTCTCTCCTCACTTCGTATTATCATCTTGTCTTCCTGACCTGTCCCTCTTTCCTTCTCTTCTGTCCCCTTATAGTCCTGTTTGTTTCCTTCTCTCTTTGTCTCAGAAATCTTCTTTACTTCTCCCTGATTATGCTTGCTCCTTGCCTGCCTCGTGAAGCATTTGTGCACTGGGTCTGTTACCACTGCCAGGGCTCATTACCCCGATCACGACTCAAGATGAGAATCGAGAGAAGACAAGGAACAGACACGGATAAAATTATAAGAGACAGGAATAATGCTCACTTCCCTTTTTTTCTCACCCGAAGCCTTCGCTCGAGGTCGTTCTACCTTCAGGAGTGCCGCGGCATCTCGACTTTCTTTGGAGATGTTTTTTTCAGGCACTTGTAAGTTTTTAGTTTAAGCATTCGGCTGAGAAATCTGGGAAATAATTTTTATATATTTCACTGCTTTCATTAAACTTTCACTTTTTATTCTAGTTTTTATAAAAAACTTGAAGACGAAATTATCTTTCTCAAGCCAGAATATAGTGAATATTTTAAATATAAAAGATAAGAAGAAAATTTTACCTAACGCCTCAAAGGAATTGAAGAGAAGTGCGATTACGACGAAGTAACTGGGATGCAAAATCAGAGAGACAGAAAGAGAAAGAGAGGAACATATCCTAAGTTGGATTCAGTTTCACTCTCCGTCAGCAGCATCCTCTGTTCCAAGCGAAGCGAGGCGTAAAAGAAAAAAAGAAATAAAGGCGAAGGGCAAAAACAACATGGATCCAGCAATCGATCGCCCCTCGATCGGACGCGATCGATCACTGGATCTCTGGTATTACGCAGACGTGCACGTGAGTTGTACGTGAGTGCAGGATCTTGTTCGATCCAACGTTCGAAATCAGAATTGGTCAGTGGGGCGAGACAGAGAGAAAATTGCACCCACTAACGCTCGCACAATCATTTCGCACTATGCTCGCTTATAACTCCTGTTCGAGTTTGGCGGTCCATAATCGGAATAAGACTACTCAAGATGAAGAGGAGAAAGGGAGAAAATAAGAGACGAAAAAGGATACAAATAATGTAGAAGGTGGGTTACTCGGATTCTTTATTTATAAATAGGGCAGGTAAGAGAAAAAGTAAAGTTAAGGTTTTAAAGATAGAAAGAACTGTAATGAAAGTGAAGGAAAAGTCAGTAGGGTGCCAAGATAGTGAAGGAGAAGGACTCCTATCAAAAAGATTAAATTTGGTAAAAAAAAAATTTCAAATTTGTTGGAAAAGAGCTAAAAGATTTCTAGGGATAATATTTTCCCACCCACAACAATAACACATTTTTTTATGTGAAATCTGTAAAATTTATTTTTAAATTTGTTAGCTTCTACACGCGGTGAGATTGCTTTTTTAAGCCATTTGTATACTTTGTTATTGTCTTGCCTTTTTTCCGAAATTTCCCAACTTTCAGACAAAAACAAAATTATTTTTATGTTTCACATAGAAAATTTGAATCCCCAAAATTTAGGTGAGTTTTATTTCATATTAAGGGTGTTTTTTACCATCCACATACCACATACTAATAAGTGATAAAGGAAGACAATTTTTGATAATGTTGAGAAAAGGCGCAGAACCAGAATCTATTGCTTGGATCTAAACAACGCAAGAAGAGAAGGGAAAATGGTAGATGTAAAACAAAGTATAAAATATGAATGAAGAATAAAGAAATATAAGAAGCAACTATATTCGAAAGAAAGTGTGATATAAACGGAATAATAATGATAAAATTAAGATATAAGAAAAAAAGAGGAAGAAAAATTAAAAACAAGTAAAGAAAATTTTAAAAAGAAGGCAGAACAACAGATGAAGAGGAAAGGTTTGATAAAATGGTATCTGAGAAGTCAAGTCAGAAACTACCAGGTGGAGGGCGAGATGGGTCCTATGTACTATCTCACTACCTGGAAGATATCTCCTCGAGGAAGAGAACGCACCCGTAATGGAAAAAGCTTCCTTTCCTTCCAAGAGATGACTTAAACTCCATTCGGTGTTTTTTTTTTTAACTGAGATTTTTTCAGGAAGGACGTTAAATCCATCGGGGTAAACGAGGTAATTACAACAGTGGACGATCTTCGAGACCGCGGGTTTGTTGTTGGTGGGGGCTACGTCGAGGGAGAGACGCGCGATGAACAAGAGAAAAGGAGGAATGGGAGAAGGTTGGGGCACAGAGAAACCGCAACGCAGCTTCAAAGAGGTCTTCTTGCCAGCAGCGACTAGTAGGGGCGCGTCTACTTAACTTTGATCAGGTCGGGACCGCTGATGCGAGACGAACCCGGGCAGGCGAAAAAAATCCCTCGACCTTCTCTCCTTTTTTACACCACTGAATTATCGACGCGCGTTTCGCTGACCAGGAATTGTGAACAAAACAGCTCGATCGGCAAAGTCGAGAGTCTGATGGGTGAGCTTAGTTGGCTTTTGGTAAATCGGTAACGCTTTGGGAAGAGCGGGACACTTTCGAAGACGCTCCCAAGGCGCAGAGTAGTGACGGCAAAGGAAAGATGGAACGGCAGGTTGAATGTCGTTATTACGCTGAATTAGAGGGTGCAGAGCCGGAACGAGGTATGAAACTATTACCTCGCGAAACGGCAGACCTCTATTCCCCCACCTCCAACACTCACGCAACAAATCCCCTCCTCGAACATCATGAGTTGAAAGAGTGATAGGGAGTTTCGAGTCGTTTGCACATGTCGCTGGACCAACGGATCGTGTTGCGGGTCGGCAGAATTTTTTATTTCCCATGCAAAAAAAATGGTTGAACTAAATAGCCTAAGCTGTCGTGTGCACGCGATTATATGAAGTTAGCTACATTCGCCAAACTTTTCTTACATCTGTCGTTCATCCTCGTTTTTGGAATATATATTCAACATCATGGAGAAAAGTTAGATGCCGTAAAAAAGTAGGGACGATTGTTGCTAACTTCATATAATCTCGTGTGCACTGTTGGGAACTCTGGACTTAAATCATTAATAAAGGGGAGAAATGATCTTTTCAGAGAAGACATAATTTCTAACAAAATAAAAAAAAATTTTGTGGAATAACAAAAAAGGATAAAGAAAAGAAAGCAAAGTGGAAAGGGAAGAGGATAGATGGTATGTATGATAAGAGGATAAGAGGACCATCGATAAGAGGATCGATGGTAATGTATGTTCGTAAGTAAAAGAGCAAGTGGACAACAAAGATGGTTAAACAAAGATGGAGATAGACATAAATACTACCAGTTAAAACGAAAAAATGAATGGAAATGGTTAACATGCTAGAAGACGAAAGAGATAAAATCTACAATAATAGAATTCATAATAATCGTAATGGTGCAAACAGAGATGAAAGGAAAGCGGGAAGTTTAAATATTGGAGAAGAAAAAGAAAAAGCTAAAGTAACTTCAGAAAGGAAAAGGTTTCAGAATAAATTATTTAAGAAAGATGAGCCTGATTAAAGAAACAAAGGAAAGATAAGTGTTTTTTTTCGAAAGATACGTCGTTCATTTTGAGGTGCATTATATCCGTTGCCATTTCTATTAACGCAGAGGAAGGCGATGCTAAAATAGATATGAATTAAGCTTATATCAATACTACTTTGTGAACCCGTTTGTAAGAAGGACGCGGAATGCGTTCGGTAAAATGTTTCCTACTTCATACATAAATGAAAATCATTAAATGATTACTCACCACCATGTTGTGGGCTATTTTTGTAGCAATCCTGATGCGTGGAAGATCCCTCTGTCGTCGCTAGGTGAACACCAGAGGAGGGTGACGTAGCTGGATTTGTGTTATTGGGGTTGTTGCACGATCCATTTCCGGTGCTCGTAGCTCCATTGCCGGTTTGCTGACCATGCATATGATGATGGTGATGCTTGTTTCTTCGGTATGATTCCAACTCCCGAAGGTGTGCAGTAAATGGGGTTGGGGCGTCGAGAAAGGGTCGTTGCCCCAACCCTAATGCGCGGAATTGCTGATGTTGTTGTCCTGAAAGAAGATTTCACGATTTCGGGATTTTTTATTATCTACCAAAATCATTTATCTAAATCTAAAATCAAAGAGAAGAGAGAATATCAATACTGAATTAAATGATGATTTTACTTATGTTTAATTTTTAGAGTTCTTTTCCTGTATTAGACGATGTGGAGTTAATATAACTTTCAGAGCATACTGAAATTGATGAAAATGGAAGGGCATGTTTGAGTAATTAACTATGTTAAGTGATGTAATGAAGAAAGTCGATTAGTCGTTGTTCTGACAAAGTTCAATAGAATTCCTAACATAGCAGAGGTCTATTCGAATCTCCTGATATCATCCCCTGTAGAGATATTAGCGTTGCAATATTCTGATATTAAACTACATGGAATCCAATATTTGAATAAGCAATTTTGTCAATTTTGCTTTGCAGAATTAACTCGAAGTGAAATTGATTCAACCTGGAGACGACACAAGCTTAATTAGAAATTCAAATTATCAGTCAGTTCATAAAAGTAGGTTTCGCAATTTTTTGCAGAGATTGGTGAAATAAAGGTGTCAATTTGATGCAACACTGGTATCCAGAAGGAATAAAGAAGAATCTTAAGAAGAAAAGAATAAGATGAACGTGAATTGTATTCATCGGTCGAGACACCTCAGGATAGCGACAAATAAAGTACGACCGCAAACTGCTCGAAATTGGTTGGTGAGAGTTCCAGATGGTCAAGGATCTTTGCTCTCTCGGTCTCGATACAACATTATTCCCCGCTACTGACTGCTAATGGTTGTATTCGCGAGAGGGTTGTAGCTGAACAAGAAGATGAAGAGGAATCCAAGCCAGAAAAGAATACGCAGAGATGGTGTGGGTGTGTTCATCTGGATCCCACGATTTCTCACGTACCGCATGCCAGGAAGTTTGTAATTTTCGAAACATATCTACCCAGGTTTCAATATTCTCAAAGTCCTGCTTTTTTTCATAAATCACTTCCGTCGCTTATCGCATGGTTAAATTAATGCACTTTTTCTTACTCCTTGTTTAGTAGATATAAATATATTTTTTAAGATGATATTATTAAAATTGTTAAATAAAATTTCAGAAAGTAAACAGTTCACATAAATTATCAGGTCACAAATCCTCAGCAGATATTTTCTGTTGCACAATTCCAAAATTAAATGTTCAAAAATGAATATAAAATGTCAAAGAATTGAATGCAAATTAACTTGAAATGGATAGGAGACAATAAAGGATCTCTCAACCTTTACCAATTTAGAATTAAATTTAAATTAACCAATTTCCACATAATGATGAAATTAACACATTGAGATCTCTTTGTGAAAGAAAAAGAAAAAAGAGGTTTATTATTAATAACAGATTTAACGCTTTCACGATGATTCATTATGACAAAAGAGATACTTCGGGTTTCGATCGTGACTTTTCGTGAACTACAATGTTCACGAAACTTCGGCAAAATTCGTAGTTTTGTATACGATTTAAATCCGAGGTTTATTATTGACTATCGTGTAAGTACCCGTGCAGAAATCGCCAAGTTTGTTTCTGGTTCCACACTTGGGCCATGCCGGGGGCCCCTAGCCTGGGCCTGGCTTGAATTTTGCAATGGCCCGAGCTTGGGCCAGGCTAGAGTCAAGTTCTTAAAATTGACGACAGATAGTGTTAGTATTATTCTATTTGTTTACTCATTACACGATAGTTTCAAGTATCAAGCTTTACAAGTGGAAATCATTGCAAATAAATTCACAAAAATTCCTAAAATAAAAAACACTCTGAGAGTCCGGAGGCTTCGAGCAATCGCAAGTATCCCATACTTACGCGGGGAAAGTCCACGTAAGTACTTATATCAAATATTTATAATATTTTAACATTAAGATTGCACGTGACTTCTAACCTTAAATTGAAAACATTTTTTTCGCAGAATTTCAAAGTATAAATATATTGTTGTTTATATAATGATGTTTCAAACTTTTAGTTGTACAACAAATATGACAAATATGACGTTTATCTCAGCACTTTTTATTAGGTTTCGAGTAAGAATCCCTTTTCAGCAATTTTGACCATGCCGTAAGTTGCGTTCAAACTATTTACCAGAGCTAAAACTTCCTCTTATAATACATGTCCGACTGCAGCATACGTATCAGAAAAAAACCTACGGTATCTTTATTATACTCATTTCGAGGCTTATAGCATTTTTGATCAAAATTGCTTCATTTTTAATAAAATCTTTGTTCACTCGAAACCTCTGTAAGTAAACAAATTTAAATAAAAAATACTTTTCCTTTATTTTCAGTTTTAATTAGGAAAATAAAGAATGGAAAAGAATTGAAAATAAACTAGGGCTAAGTCTGGGTCAAGCTGGGCGATCTAGCCTGGAAATTAAACTGGGCTCTGGCCAGATTTGACGTATCATTCGAGCTTGGTGCAGACTGGATCGCCAGGCCAGGGCCTAGTTTTGCCAAGCCTGGGCCCAGATTGGGCCATGACGGGTAGCGTCGATTTGTCTTATTATCCTGCATTATATATTCTTCTAATTTTAACCGGGTTCAAAGATCAAGAAGACGTAAGAAGACATGTTTTGTCATGTACCGAAGATAATCAAATGAACGATGACGTGAGTTGCGGCTTTTAAAGGGGCGCAACTAAATCTCTTGTTAAGAAGCTTTTGTCGCACAACACCTTAGTAAAATAGTCCTAAATATTGAGCAAAAATGCAATAATTCTGTCTTCTAGTTGCCACGAGTGGCGAGTTTATCTAATCAAAATACGTCGGTCTCTCTGAACGGAAATGGCACGGCTTTCAGTCTCTAAATGGGACCCTTACTCCACATCTTAAATTTTTCTTGATCCAGAGTGTTTTCAAAAACTTTAAATTTAAGGTAAATACTAATTTTAGAGGGACTTTGTAGGGTTAGTTTAAAAATGGATGTAAATTTTATTCAAAAGCGATTAACACAATGAGAAAAATTCTTAAGATTTTCGGTATGGCTGGCTGATTGTGTTTTACGCATATCTCGTATTACTTTCCCACGCTCACCAGCAAAATTTATGCGGCACGCTCGAACTCTTTTCGTATCACTAGTTTCCGTATTTGTGAAAATAAATGATAAATTTTCGATGCTATAATTTTGTTCTCTAGAATTTAATTATAAAGAAATGATATGATTACGTCTTCTAAGTTTCGGTAATTGACCAGTGAGGCTGGTAATTATTATCTAAGCATACTAAAAATATTTATTTATGTCAAAATTTTTATTTTGGTCAATTGAAACTGCAAGTGATTATCTTTCTAATACAATTTTACACTTTATAAACATTTTTCGAACTATTATGTATATATGGGCGTCCATATTAAATTAAGGCATTTTTGACTGTATGGTGTTACACATGGAGTCATACAACCGGATGAATTCCCGGCATTTAAAAAACAAGACAGCTCTTCTAGTTTAAAAACGTAATTCGGGACCAGAAGCAGGCTTTCATAGTGCCAATATGCATTTCGTATAGATCCTACTATTACTCCCAAGTCAAACCGGAAGATAATAATTCTGATCCTGACATAGAAAGAAGTGAAAATTTCCTAAGTTTTCGCAAAATTGATTTTTATTAAATGGCAGTTTATGGAAAAATTCGTCCGCTCGGAAAAATGTTTAGCGAGAGAGAGGGGGTGCAGTTTTTGGGGGCATTGCGTTATCATCGATTTCAGCGATTTGTAATCATTTTGCAACTAATAAACAGATTTATGACAAGGAGTTCCACAAGAATTCTTCACGCCCTATTCATTAGTCATTAATATTTTTCCAAATAAATATTTGACCTTTAAAAGTGAAGGTCGAAAATAAATATTTTTTCAGAACATGTATATTGTACATAATTAAAGAAAAGGGCGTAAAACTTCTATCAAACCTATAATAGACCAATTTTGAATTAATATTAAAACAAGTTTAAGTTGTCCAAATAGATAGTATCCTCAAGAAAACAGAAGGATCGTTGAAACAATTGCAGTTTTTAATTTTAAATAACCTACTATTTACATTCGTGAAATAAAATGTTTGTCAAATATTTTATTTCGGTGAAGATTAAAAAATAAATTAGTAATATTTTAAATATCACAAGGACTGTGAGTTGTTGCATAATTCTTTCCAGTTAGAAAATAAAAGTGAAGATTAAGGTCATTGGCCTTATAAGCGAACTCCCAAATCTCAAATAAAAAAAGTCGAAATAGTTGACAAATTTCGTGGCGTGGCGCTCCTACTAAACAGTGGCTCTATTTGCATATTTAAAAATGTACAGATTTTAGAATTAATTAGAAAATAGAGACTTTACCGTTTTTTATAGTCAAAATAGTTATCTATATTTATATTTTCAGTTGAAATTAAAAAACAAATGAATTTTTTTCGTAACGACCCTATTAATTAACGCTTATTTTCATAAATACTACTACAATTTTCCGAAGTTTACGTCGAATCGGAGACTTTTATTTTTTAGTAGGGTTACTTCAGAAATAATGCCCCTTAGGGATCGTTTACATATTACGTAAGGTTGTTTTCTTTTGTTTATATCGTTGTGCCATTTTTTATTTAATGGCAACTTTATTCTCATATTTATTTAAACAAAAGAAAACAGCCTTACGTAATATATGAACGATCCCTTATATCTAATCTTAAAAATGATAATTTTTCTATTATAAGAAAAACATGTTAGTCTTAATGACTTAATGAAAAATAGTGATCAAAAAAGAAGCATTCATTTTTGGCGATATGAAAAATCGAAAAACAGATTCAAATAACCGTAACGAACTCTGGGACACTGATCGGCCTCTCAGAGTATGCAGTCTTATCCTTGTATGCGGTGTTCTATAAGGATAGACAAACCCATTCCCTAGCTACTCGTGGGAACAACAATGACAACACCAAGCCACCCAAAAGTTTTAGATGCGATTCAAGAAGATCAAACCTGCAGAGCACCCGCCAATAAGTAAGCAAACAGTGCTGATCACCCTATACTTCGGGTTACTGAAAATACTTTAGATGGAAATACGACGACGATCCGGCGAAATGCCCACATTGAGTGGATAAATCAACTCAAGGATGACTGTCTAGACATTTACGATACCAGTTTTATCCCTGTTCACGGAGGCTGCATGGCTCTTTTGCACACTTTATTGTACCAGAAACACTCTTAGCTTCTTGAGGGTATCTCGAAAGAGTCCGAACTTTGGACCACCAGTTGATCAGTTAATGGTACTGCGAGTACTTTGACTGATTCAAATTGAAGGGTAAAGCCGACGATAGATTGACGCTTGAATCAACTGATAAAGAAAATTTGATGATCAAGACAGAATGTTTGTCGTGTTCATTATGTGATTGGTTACATAGCATTTGATATATCGTTCACGGCAAGGGTTGGATAGTTCGCCCAAGAACTGAGGATCTAGAATCATAAACTGAACAAGTCAAAGCTGTTGACAATCAAGCAGCATATTGTTGACCAAATATAGGGTTTATCTGACGCAAGGAGAAGAATACAAAAGAGGGAGAGATGGGTAAGGGAGAATCAACAGTTTCTCGATGGCCCATCGCGCGTCTTCAGCGATTTCCCCGTTTCTGTGAAAAATCCACCCAAGCCCAACGAGGTAGAGACTCTTTGGAGAGAGGTATACAAGATTCTTAAAAGACACTGTAGTGGGAAAATGATGCTGATAATATCATCCGCTTCAAGGAGTTTTGCGACAACCTCATAACATCTGAGGATGAATGTTCATCAATTACTGCCGAAGAGGTAGAAAAAGCACTTAGGGACACAAAGAATTTTTCCGTTGCAGTACCAGATAGTATCAAGAACTTCTGGTAGAATACGTTTACCTATACACAACAACATCTTGCCCACATATTCACCTTATATTTGCAGTCAGAAATACTTATTCCGCAGTAGCTAGTGTGAGGACGCACTATATTCCTACCGAAAGAAGGGAAATTGTCCAACCCAGAGAATTACATGGCAATAAATTGTTCGAATACACTGTTTTGGATCTTTAGAGCAGTCCTAAACAAAAGGATTGTTCGATGAATTGAGCCTGTGTGGAAAGAGGTGTACGAACAATGATGCTTTAAAACAGGTGTAGTAGGCTCATGAGAGAACCTGCTGATTGACAGGTGCGTCTGCAAAGACGAAGCAGCCAATCAGCGCGTCCTGTCAAGGCCTGGATTAACTAATGGAAAGCTTTCGATTCAACCTTTTATAGATTATCATCTGTCTACTGGGAAGCTTTAACATTTATCCACACATAGTGAGATTCATAGAGAAATTTGATGCCCCTTTGAAAAACTAGATTGACTACCTCATCTGGAAATCATCATATGATAACGAACAACGTCACCTTCCACACAACAAAATTCTCCTGGATAACTCTGCGGCGACACTTATCAGCGCGAGCATAAGGTTACTTATGCACTTATGTATTTTATATGGATGACCTGAAGATCTATGCTTCTGGTAAAAGCAAACTTTAACTTGCTCTAAATATAGTTAACAAGTACAAAGGAGAGATTGGTATGGACTTTGGGTTGGACAAGTGTTCCAAGACTCATCTGAAGAAAGGAAAGGTTATTGGCGTTCCCGATGATCCTAAGGTTGTGGATATAAGTTTTATAAGTTTTATAACACATCTTGACACTGGAGAAACCTATGCATACCAGACGTGCCTCAAAGCCGCATTCAGGAGGTAACATCTGTGAAGGAGTCTCTCCGAGCATACATAAGCATCTTCTTCAACATACTTGGCCTTCCAATCTGTTGGCTTGGAACAAGGTATCTGCGAATAATATGCTTACCGTCCCAGTTCCACTCTACTCATTCAGGGTGTTTCAATGGACTTAAATAACGATTTTGCGGCCCTTAATATCGCCAAACGGAAGATCAAGCATATGCATAAGAGCTTGCTTATCAATTCGTCCGTTTCGCGATTAAACATCTCATGACGTCAAGGCGGACCCGGACTTCCGAATCTCCAATATCTTCAAAACCAAATTCTTCTAAGTACAACTTACATAGTTGCAAAATGCACCAACAGAAGTGAGGAAAGTGCATTACTGTATCGAAATGCTTCACTTCTAAAAGCCGGAGTGAAGACAACAGAGGTTAACAAATTAGGGCAACAGCTAATCAACAAAAATATGCACGGAAACTTTCACAGAAATGTAGAAAAGCATTCCTTATCGAAAGAGTAAACATTTGCTTTCCTTATCTTCTCAGAACTTAATTCAGGTACAGAGGGCTTCATTTTCACATGCCAGGAGAGGGTAATTTTCGCCATGGTATACCGTGACCGCATTTCACGTCAAGAAGTTCCCAGAGATAGGTGAAGAGCGTGGAATGCACACGTTGAGTACACTGATCCTTAGAAGGACTTTATTACCATCTTTGTTGGCCTGACATCGTTCTCTCAGACTTCGAGAAACAAACTTCGCTTCCTGTCTTCAAAACACAGGAGGGTTTCGCTGACTTGTCCTTGTGATTTCATCATGTCCTGCGGTGTTCGCTTACCCCTTTTAAAAAAATTAAATGTATATATATATATATATATATAGGGAGAGAGATGTATAGATGATGGTTAAAGAGGAGAGGAATGGAAGACAGTCATGGGCAGGAGTGGAATGTGAAATCGCAGAGGTCAAGATAAAATGTGATAGACCAGATCTCGAATGTCAAAGGCCAATTATGAATGAGCAGTAATGAGATGTCAATGATATTAGGTCAGAGATCAGATGGAGAAGGTCAAATATGAGATGTCACACAAAAAACAGTGGGATCATTTTTATTGGAGCTCATTTGTTCTGTTCTCGAAATAAGAAATTTTTTCTCAAAATGAGAATAACATAAACAGAGCTGCATTCTTTTTCTCCGATGTCTCATTTTTGTTCCAACTTAAAACAACACTGGATCGGTGTACTTTTAAGGATCGGCGTTTTTCTGTGCAGCGATGAAATTTGGAGGGTTAAAGATCAAAGTTTATAGATCAAACACAAAAGACCCTGGATCAAATCTCAAATACCAAAAGTGATCAATAAGAGACCAAAGGATATTTAGGTGAAATTATAGCCTTAAAGGAACAAAGTGAGAGATCTCATATGCTGCAGAAAATCACGTCTTAAAAAGTTGGTGTGACTTACCACAGTTTTATTGAAAATATTCGTGCAATAAACATTACTAGGAATTTTACTAAAACAATAAAGTAATCGCAATAATTGCGACCTCTTGGTAAAATTATGAAGTTTTAAAAAAACTTTGATCTTAAGTATCCTTGAATAAAATAGTAGTATGTGGTGTAAACAATATACATCTATTTGTCGTCAAACGTTAAGGAAAAAAGAATTGTTATTGTTTCTAATACAATTTATTGTAAGAATCAATAATAAATAAAGACAGTACATTAACAATATTCCATAAATTGTTAATTATTAGCTTTATGATCTGTCCCCAGTAAAGGAAACCACAAAAAATGATTATTAAACAGTTGTAATAACTAACATTACCAATAACTCGTATGCTGGAGATTACCGGAAAATTCACTGCACAATCTATTTTTATCTTATTTGATTATGCATTATATACTTTCTAAATGTGAACTTAACCTTGAACATTGAAACGAATGAAAGTGCATTGTCCTTGCTTGAGAATAAAAGATCGTCTGTATAAAGATTCAACAGCCAAGTTTGACGAACAGTAAAAAAAGCTGCGCAGTCTGCCAGGGAAACACGAAGGACAGCATATTGCATACACACGGGGTGTTTGCGATCACGCATCAAAACAATGTAATATCGGGTACAAGTTGCCATCGGCCAACAACCGATGCTTCATTGTACGAGAACAATGCAACGTCGAGGTCCGTAAACACCTGCTACCTATCATTATACTCGCATAATCATCCTGGCTCGCGATCTTTTTGTTACCAAAAGCGTTTCCTTATTTCTATACTAAAATAGTATCCCTTTTATTTTTTTATTTGTTTTCTATCTTTTCTTTCCTCTTTTGATCTCGCGAATAGTTTTTGGCGATAATTTTGGTAATTTAGAGCAGTCGGTTTTATGAAGGAAAAGGGCTGCATGGTCAATGGTCATCGTATTTCAGGTAACAACGCCAGTAAGGAAGAAAACGGCTAGGAGGGTGGTCGCGTGTGGGCGCTTTCCTAATATTATTATTTTCAATATGTGAAACGCCTTCGTCTTCTGTTATTACATACACATATTAATTATGGCGGTATGAGAGCTCGTGCGCGTTTTACTTCCGGATCCTGTATTGCCATATGCACATGAAGAATCAAAGTGCCCAAATTCGAAGGGGTGAATGCACCCCAATAAGTACAATGGCCTAATATTGCAAAAAATGGTCGGTTATTTTAGAAGGGAGGAATTTTAAATGCGCACGTGGCGTCGTTTTCAATATATTCTTGTATTGGAGAAAGTTTTCAATCAATATTTTTGTATGAAATAGAATATATTAAGAAGGTATTTTCGGAGACTGTTTCTGATTTATTGTGTTTTATATTATTTAATTATTTTAATTTATATTTAAGTGAATTCTTGTACATACAAAAGTTGATGTTGAAATTAAAAATTTTTAACACTTACCTATTCATTAATGTTATATTTTTTCTAAGAATTTCATTTTACTAAAAAGTCAGTATTTTATTGATTTTGTGAGAAAATATATGTTCTTAAAACACAAGTCAATAGCCGTGTCTATGTTTATTACAAATATAAAGCAAGCTTTAAATTCAGTTAGAAAATTAAAGGTAAGAGTATTCAGAAATCGGTATCTGCATTAGTATTACTTTAAGAGTAAGGATAGAATGAAGGATGAACGAATAACGAAACAAGTGTATCAAGGTAAATTGAATGGCAGCCTACCCAGAGGCAGACCATGGAAAGAATGGTTAGAATGTGTGAATGAGACCCTAGTTAGAAGAAATAAAGAAGCCATAGAAACACGAGAGCCTGCATGAAAAAATGCATGGCCGTTAGAGAAGTATGCCAGGACAGAAAAGTATGGCGGTGGAGAGTATGGAGTCAGTGGAGTGAATGACGTCTGAAACAAAATATCTTGGATACTAATGGGTCCAAGTGGAAAACCTCACATGACGACTTTGTGAGGATCTCGAATTGGGGCGATTGCTAGAGAGATTAATCAGTAACCTGGGTCGGAGCAGTTTTGCGGAATGAACGTGTTATTTAAATAAATCACATGAGAATTCTAGATCAATACCCCGAAATGGAATCGGCTTAATGTTGTAATAATAATAATAAAAAGAATAGCTTTGAAGCTCATAAAAACACCCTATTTAGTACGACGGCCTCTATTTGAATATAACTTAGCCCATCGTTACTTAACTCTAGTGAGCGAACGAAAAAGCCTTAAACAATTATACGTATTTAACCGAAAACAAGACATTCTTTTTTGAAGGCTTAATTTTCTTGTTAATATGTACATATATGCTTGAAATTTTAGAAAATTCAATTTACATGCCAAATGAAAAATAAGATTTAAAAATGTTTTTTAATTCTAATGATAATCTATCATGAATGAATGAATTAATTGTTTTGCCATCTTATCAATGTGAGAGTTTATTAGAATAGGTTCGACATCTTAAAAAGTTGTCTTCGGCATAAAGTTGTTCGCTTTGCATTAAATGCTTTATTATTAATTTTTAAATTATTAATTTTGTGTTTTAGGTTATAAGAGAATTTGAAAAATCGTGAGGAAAAATTAAAAAAACAATTTCAATGACTTAGTTTCAGGAGCGTACACTTAGAAAAATTAATCTTTGAAGGTTCACAATACAGTGGATGCCTTATGATTCCTCAAGGTCTTTATTAATATCTCTAACCTCAGAGACACTAATTATTTCAACTGGATTGTCCGACGTATCGTCTACTATGCATCATATACTATTTCACCATTGTTATTCCTAATTCGTCTTCCATTTTTTCTCATCTTCCGCTTTGATTTTATTAAGGCCTGTAATGTTTAACGTTCTTAGATACGCTCACTTCTTTTCGTTAATGGCTACGCAGTTTTTATCATTCCACCACTCATCACCAGTCATTCTTCTTACAACCGCAGTGCCACACACTATTGTTAAACTTCTGTAACAAAATTGGCGTCTCCGAAGTTCTACCTATGCGTTCGTTCAGCTTATCTGTAAGTTCTATTCGTTTTTCTTGTTGCTGAAAATTCTCAATCTTGATTCGCGTCTGTGCACTGGCGTACTCCAAAAGCACTCCAGCCGCTCCATCTTACTTATTCTCACATCTTACCCCTCACTCCGACCTTCTTGGGTGCAGAGCGGAGAGCACCAGTGCAGGATAACCGAATTCGCTATGAGTCTTTCATCCGCAACAAGAAAGTCAACTATACTGTAGACATCTCATCTGCACCAGACGTATACGTGGATTATTTTATGCCTAAACCTGCCTGAAATAAGATCTTGGATTCTAATGGACCCAAGTGGGGAACCTCACATAACGACTTTGTGAGGATCTTCACTTGGGGTGATTGCTAGAGAGATTGA
>JAAAKG020000031.1:2833870-2870154 GCA_010014905.2 Druon quercuslanigerum
CTTAAAATGATTTTACCTGTTCTAAAGAATTGTAGAACTTTTACTTTTAATTTTATTATTTTATTTTATAATAATATTTAAACAATTGATGTTATGGATTTTAAAATAGTTTATGTTTTTAATATTAGAAAATCACGCCCTGCGCGCCCTTTTTTTAAAAGAGAAATTTAATTTATATTTATGGAATTTCAAATCATTTCTACAGATTATAATGCATTTTTGCAATTTCCAAAGATTTTAAGGTATTTTAATAAATTTTCACGAATTTCCAGAGAACTTTAGCGAATTAAATAAATTTTATTTTAAGTGATGTTAAAAGATCTCGTTTAAAATAATGGTATAATTCTTGAAATTAAAAAATTGGTCATGGATTTTTAAATACTTTATGTTTTTAAGATTAGAAAATAAAAATTGAGAGACGTGAACGCGTACGTGCACATTATTCAAACGTGTTTTAAGATAAATTAATAATTTTAATTCAATTTATATGGATTTTAACAATTTCAAGGGATTTCAGCGTATTGCTAGAGAACTTTAGGGAATAAATTAAATTTTATGATAAGGTATTTTACGGAATTCAACAGTTTTAAGTTATATGAAGGATTTCGACAAATTTCGAAGGATTCTAAAGATTTTAAGTTATTTTAAAAGATTTGTAGGACTCGTAATATTTAAAATTGGTTATTTTGCATTTTTAAGCAGTTCGTTTTTAGTATTGTAAAATCAAAATCCCGGGAGTTGAACCTCAGTCTGTTAGCATGCTTTCGTTTAGTGCTAGTTTAAAATGCTTTAGGCGCTCAAACTTAATATATTTTAATTTGAATTTGAGAGCATTGAAGATTATCATAAGTATCACGATTTAATTATTAATAAAGGAATTTTTAGAATATACAAATTATTCTTGATTATGAGGACGATTTAAAACATTTAAACCATTTAAAATTGGTATTTAATCAATTTTATGTTTTCTTGGTCATTTTGTATTACCGTGAATGTATTTTCAATGACCTAAGTGTATCCGATTGAAAAAATTCTTTAATGGTAGAAATCATTAAAGAAAAATCATTTAACATAATCTAAAAACTATATGATTTCTTGAAAAAAGATTTCTTTCCTGAATGTAAAAGTAAATATCTTTCCCCTTTTCATGAAAAAATGATCCTATTTCCCTTGTTTTGAGCTGTGAACCCTGTAATAAGTTTAATTGTAATAGTTTTTAAAACAAACATGATTTTATATTCTCTCAATTTGTTCCAGTGAAAGAAATGAACAAACAACTAATCGCGATCTTCCAGTTCGTATCTACTGTTTTGGCTGGTTTCGCCTTTGGTTTTCTCGGTATAGAACTCATCGTTGGGGACCTGGATTTCGGCTTTAGATTACTACTAGGAATTATAATTTCTCTAATTATTGCGCTAGCGGAAATTTATTTCCTGGCAAAAAAGCTGAGCGAAGATGAATTTGATTCGGAAGGCCTTTATACCAAAGAACATCAGGATTAAATTTAGGGAATTTCAAATTTACTCTTGAAATTTATCATGTCACTCATATTTCCCAGTAGAATTTGATAACTGCTTTCATGTAAATAGCTTCCTTTTAGCGTACTGAAATCGTTCTATGTAAATAAAAACGCATTTATCGTTTTCTCTCTTCTATTGGAAATTGTAGATGCACCTTTAAATAAAGAAATTAGTCAATGCGTTTTTCGTTCTCAAGAAAAATGTAATTTTTCTTCACAACAAAGCATAATTAATCATTCATTAGCAGTGTTGCTACAAGACCTGGAAGTCATAGAATTTTTGTAGTCTCAACTATTTCAAAGATTAAATAATTATAAGTATTACAGGATCTAATTATTTTATAATATTTAAAATTAAAAATGAATGAAATTAGATTATAATTGCATTTGGTATTTAGGCACACAATGGTGTGCCTAAATGCCAAAAATAATTCTTATTAAAAGTTTTAATGTATTTGGTACTAGCGCTTAATTAACGATTTATTATTGAAGAGTAATTACAAAAAAAAAACTGTTTACATCTTTGATTATACAAATTTAATTATAATTATACGTGTTTATAATATAGTAAATGTAAATTCACTTCACATTAAAAAAATATTTATCATGTTTCTTTACAATAACTTCAATAATTAATCAATGATAAATCGCTAAGGAGAAATAAATTAAAAACTGCATCTTAATTTTTAGTTCGAAATCTTCAAAAAACCACATTTTATTTTTAATTTAGTGAAATATATACACATATCGAATTCATTTGACATGTTATGAAATATTTTTCAATTGTCACTTAGAATTCATCCAACAAAATAAAAAAATCATATGAAAGTTATCCATGAATCGTAAGATAACTTTTTTATTATGTTGAAACCTTTCGAAATTCTTTAAAAAGTTTCCTAATTTTATTTCAAAATCTTTAAAAATCCACTTTTTACCTTTTTAAATATCTTCAAATTTTTAATTATTTATAAACAAAGTGAAATTTTTAACAAATCAGCAGAATCATCAACCAAAAAAATATTATTTTGCGACCAGTGGAATTTCTAACCAAAAATGATGAAAATTTTAGCAGTAGAGGATGAATTTTTTACAAAATAGTTTGATTTTTTTACCCAAAAACATAAATTTTCAACAAACAGTTCAATTTCCAATAAAATAGTTCCATGTCTCAACGAAAAATATAATAATCGATATTTCATCTATAAAACGTTTTAATATGAAAAAAAGTTGAATTTGTCAAAAAAAGAGACACATTTTCATTTAAGTTATTCAATTTTCAACCAAGAAAATTAATCTTACCAAAAAATACGAATTTGTAACAAAGCACATGAATTTTCAACTAAAAAATATCAATTTTCATCAAAAAATGGAATAGTTTAATTTTCAGCTGAAAAAATGAATATCCAAACAAAAAAATTAATTTTGAAGAAAATAATTCCCTTTTGAAAAAGTAATGAAACTTTAACAGACACAGTTTAGTTTAACCAGAAAAAAAAATGAATTTTCAGTCAAATAGTTGACTCCTCAACTAAACTATTGCATTTTTAACCGAATATATGAAATTTATATGATGAAATATCATCTTACAATAATTTTTCTAAATAAAAAATCATAAAAAATTTTCCCACAAATCTTACGAATGCCTTTTTTATTCTTTTTTATATTTATATCTTGAAACTTTCGAAAATCTTTAAAAGTATGCAAATTTTATTTCAAAATCTTCAAAAATCGACTGTTTTTTTGCATTTTTAACAATTTTCAACAAAATGATTGAAAGCTTAACCCAAAAAATATGATTTTCAACCAGCTGAATTTTTAACAAATAAAAAAAAAGATAAAATTTTTTTAATTTACCAATAGAGACCAATTTTGTACAACATAGTTTATTTTCAAGCAATAGTTACACTTGACCTAAAAATGCATTCTCAACCAAAAATGTAATATTCGATATTTAATCCATAAAAGATCCAAGCACATTAATTTTCTACCAAAAAAGACGAATATTCAACAAAATACATGCATTTTTAACTAAAAAAAGATGCCTTTTCAAACAAAAATGGAAGTTAAATTTACATTCGGAAAATGTAATATTCATACAAAAAGAAATTAATTATAACTGCGCTTTAAACCGAAAAGTAAAAATTTGTATACCAAGGACAGATTTTCTAAAATACATTTTAAACTGACTGCAATGATTCTTCAAATTTTTAGAAATCTTAAAACAATTTCCTTTAAAAGTTAATTTTTTTAATTAAATAATCATGTATCATTATAAAAACCTTGAAAATGTCTCAAAATTATTCAAATTTTTCCCAAACTTTTTAAAAAATGTCGCATTTTTCGTCTTCTTTCTACATTTAAAAAAAAAACCTGCATAATTATAAGAATTGCCTTAATATCTTCCAGATTCTTTTTGGACAATTTTTCAATATTGAAATATTCTGTTAAAATAAATTTGTGTAATACCAGAATTTTTTAGAATTAAATAATTACTGAAAAGCGAATAGTGAATAGAATTGACTGAGTCTTTAAAAACATAGACCTGGCAAACTTGGAAGTCGTGGATATACCTGACTTTTGTAGCAACCCTGGTTAAATACGCAACAAAGAAAAGAATAAATACATAATATAAACCAGAAGGTTATACAAAAGGTATCCGCTTGATTATAATTTTAAGCGTTTAAAGATGTGTCATTCTGAAAGTTAATTTGTCGTTTTTTAAAATTATTTTAAAACATTTGTAACGCCAACCACAAAAAATGTTATTTTAAAGGATTTAAAAATCGAAAATAGAGAGGGGGAGAGGAAGGCGGCTGGTAGTGAAAGAAATTTGTGAAGAGTGATAGCAAAAGACATATTTACGAATAATAATGCAAAATTTGTGGCTATTTCTTAAATGGACCGCAAATTATTATTATTATTATTATATAGTTCATGCTTTATTGTCCGAGAAAGCATCATTTTTTTATAACGTTAAATATTTTTCAAATGTATTCTTGTTTGTAAAAACACAGTTTGAACATTTTCTCTCAATTCAGAAATATTTCCATAATTGACATTTGTAATTTTAAATTAAAACCCTTTCAGATTTTTGAATGCAGGGATAAAAAGTTAAAACGTTTAATGTACTTACTTTAAAATATTTTAATTTAACTAGTATTAAAAAGTCATTCCTTAAATTACACACATTGCGAGTACTATAACATGTATGCGAGTACTTCCGTATCTTAATTTTAAGATGCGAGGTCCACGTATTTAAGTAATTAAAAGATAGAAAATAGCTGCACTTATAAAATTTAGCATATTCGTGGTTCAACGTGAAATTACCTAAATTTTGAGAGTACTTAGCTATCGACAGACATTTTTTGATCATCCTCGCTATCGTTGTCACTACTGGCCTCGCTTTTCTCGCTCGATTCACTCTTTCCATTTGCTTTATTTTCGTTTGCATTCGCATCCGAAGAGTCATCTTCTGAATTTTCATCGTCACTATCAGAGGTCGAAGTACTGTCTGATTGGCTATCACTGTCTGAATCTGAAGAACTTCCAGCATTTTTAGCGGCCATCATTTGCTTGAATTGCCTAACCGTGATTTTTCTTGGCATTATTTCTCGGAGAAATTCTAGAGAATCACTGGTCTGCACAACTTCTGCTAAATGTTTGTAGTCTATGTTGTGTCCTTTTTTGGCTTGCGAATGCGCCTCTTCTGTCAGAAAATGAATGAATAATTCCTGAAATTAAAACGGGAAAATAATAAGTTTGTTTTGGTGTTTAAAATTTCCAACAACAGTTTCGTTATACTAAACAATGTTAAGCAAGTTTTACGAATGATAAGATATTATATACAAAGCTGAAAAAAATTGCAATGGTCGCATAATATTACAAAGAACGCCGCATGGAAAAATAAAATAAATAAATAAAAAATTGTAGCAGACACTGAATGACTGCAATGATAACTATCTCTTTGGGAATATAGGTTACATAATTCTCATTGATTTTCAAATATTCCTTGCACAATCAAGACAAACTGTAAAGTTAAAACAATTTTTTAACAATGGTCATTCAGCTTGAAGGATTATGAATCTGAATTGAAAATATTTCTTTCTCAACTGGTAAACTTGTCATCTTGGATTATTTTCAAATGAGACAAGTTTATAATTTACATTAGTTTTGAACTTCAGAATAATTCATCATAAAACATTTTAAATTACTCTACAATTAAGGGTTTAAATTTGGGACCATAATTTGAATATGAAATTATTCACTTTTTAATCATTCAGAGTTCACAGCCCAAAATGCTCTCGAAACAGGGGAACTAGAGTAGTTTTTCAAGAAAATAAGGAAATGAATTCTTTGAAATAAAATTAATATATACACAATATTTAATTAAATGTGAAAAGCTTTGGAGCCCTAAGATTTAAAGTTAAATATACAGAACTTACAACAAAAGAGATGTATTTTTAACCAAAAATACGAATTTTTGATAAAAAAGTTGAGCTTTGAAGTCAAAGTCGAACTGCATAAAAACCAGTTAACTTTTAAACCCGAAAGATTAATTTTAATTCAAATAGCTGAATTAAAAAAAAAATTGAAACCAAGCAGTTGCATTCACAACCAAATAGTTGAGAATTTTCAAGCAAAAGAGACAAATTTTTAACAAAGATGATTTTTAAACCAAATGTCGAATTCTTAAAAAAAAAGGATTCATATTCAACATAATAGTTAGATTTTCAAGACAAAAAGACGATTTTTTTAAAAAAGCAGTTTACTTATCAACCAAAAAGTTGACTTTTCAACAAAAAAGTTCACTTTAAATAAAGAAAGATGATTCATTTAAAACACAGTTGAATTTTTAATCAAGAAAGGTGAATGTTTAATAATTTTTAACAAAAAAGTTTCACTTTTGACTCAAAACGATGACTTTTACAGAATAATTGAATTTTCAACCAAATGGTAGAATTTTCAAATAAAAAGAAATTAAACCTCAATCACAACCAGAATTTTTAATCAATAGTTGGATTTTCAAAACAAAATGACGAATTTTTTAATATGCATTAAAAAAGATGAAATTTCAATCTTCTTTTAGAATTATCATTCATTCATAACCTTTTTCAATTGAAATAAACAAAACTGCAGCAACAAGATTCCAATATACGAAATTGTATAATTTTAGACTTTTCTGACTATTAAGGCTTTTAATCTGAAAATTTTAAATAATAAATAGCGGCATTGACCTGAAATTTTGAATTTTAAACAACATTGGAATCTTCCAAAAATTAATTTATGACGTTCAACAGTTTCAAAAACTTTTTTTTTTAATGAAGTAAAAGTTTTAGTAGTAGAAGTAGTAACATTAAATATATTAGGACCCGATATCTTTGGTAATAAATAATTATTAAATATTCGTAAGATAACGGTCAATTTGTCGAGGTTAGAAAATACGTCTATTTTAGACAACTGAGAAAGGCCTATTTTTTTCAGTATTTCTTTCTGAAAAACATGTTTCATCTATCGTTACTTAAAAGTTGTAACGCTTTTTTAAACAACACAAAATTTATTTAAAATTTTGCGCGCCTAAATAAGCCGCTTTTAATTTTCATATATGCGTGCTAGAGGTGCACATTTATAGAAGGCTCTAAAATGTATGATAGGTTATCAACTTACCGTAGCTTTGGTAACAAGAAAGAGTCCATCTTGGCCTATCGCTTCAACATAAGGAGAACTTTTCATAATCGTTTTTACTCTCGAAATGGGCAATCTCAATTCCTTGAGTTTTGCGGGCGATGCTTGCGTGGTCGCCATGTTTGTTTGGTTTTCCTTTACATGCATTTATTGTTCTAGGTTATGCTTGGGACGAGACGAGAAGACCTCAAGGTCACTATGTTCACGGAGGTTAACTGCGCATCTATTTGTACGCACACTGGAAAAGTACATTTTTTATTTTAATCCATTTTTTATTCCTTGATATCATCAGTTTCAAAGTTATAGTTTATAATAACTGCGATTGGAAATTAGGTCCTGCTAAATTTATTAAGACTAATGGATTTATTTTTAAAATAGTGACAATAATGAAAACGTAGACTTAGGTTTTGAATTTGCCACCTTTGCGCACGCGCATTTCAGAATGGTAAAAAATGGTTCGATAGCTCGATATCCAACTATATTTTTTTCTCGTTGGAAACTAACAGCAAGCAGCATCCGGTACATAAATTTCGGACATTCCAACAATAATTAAAGGTCCTTAGACGCCAGGAAAACTTAAAGGTATTTATCAAATTATTATTATATATCGAGAGAAAATTAATTAGTTTTAACCTATCTAAAGACGATTTGCCTTACTGCGAGTTGCACAATTTTAGCTTATCCAATTGTCCGATCGATACGGCACATGGCAGACTGAAATAACTAATTTTTCGTTCATAAATCTGCTATAAAAGTAAAATAAATAATACAAGCCAGTTTACGAATGTTTTTATGCGTTGTTTAATAATTATAAATTATATTGTAAATCAGCAAGTCACCGATTAATCTTTTCATGAACATAACCTCAAAGCTTCCAGCTGCCTTTTTGCTGTCAAAAAATTTGTATTTTATGTGAAAAAAGAGTATGATTGAGAACTTTATATTAACTTCTTTACAGATAAGAGTTGTTATAATATTTTCTTGTATGCAAGAAATTAATTTTGTACAAATTAGAAGGACTCGAAATAGGTTTGTTTTTACAAATCTAATCTGGAAACGAATTTCCGGAGTTTTACATATTGTCGGTAAATTTGAAAACTTATGATTGAATATTCGCTGTTATAAAAGGAAAAAGATTTTAATTTAAGGGTTTCAAGTGTTGTTCAGCTTACTGTTTACATAATGTATTCCCCAATTAGTCATTTAATCACCTGGGTATTGATGCTTGTGACATTGAAAGGTCACTCAGGATTATCAGATAGAAGCAGTTTACGAAATTGAAATTCTGTTAGGTGTTTCAAGCGAGAAATGAACAATAGAAATTTGTATCAAGAGTTTATGATTATTTAGGAAGTAAATTTTTCTTTTGAGTGATCAATTCTCGCTATAATAGAAATTATTCGTATATATTAATTTCGCATAATAAAAATAGGGGTATTTCAATTTTTATTCCTGCTGCACACCCTGTTGACAGTATAAAATCATTAGAATCCTAGTGTATTTCTAATAATAAAAAGTAATTAGAGAAGGTGTTCTTCATTAAATATACGATATTTAAAAATACAGTTGAAAAGATTTTGAAGCAGAATCATTTTAAAACATTTAAAGTGTGAAACCCGGAAAAAGAAGTAGTTATCCAATATAAAATATACAATATACTTGAAAAATGGAATTTTCCATGTTGATGTACTGCAAAGTTAAATGTTATAGCTTGAAGAATTCAATGTCAAACGTTCAAAATTGATCCACTTGAATTTGAAACCTTTATGAGAGTATTGAACAGTCTCGAATATTATTTTTAAATCTTATATTACCAGTACCAAAATTACAAATGTTTATTTAAACGATTTCAAGTTAAACTATGCGTTAAACTATCTATATTTGATTAACATTTAAAATCTAAAATATTCTTACGATGATTCAATACAAACCAAATTTGTTATGTCCTCAAACTTGAACTACTTTTAATTTGAGTTTAAGAGCATTGAGAAGTGTAATTTCAATTTGCATTAAAATTATTAATTACGTATATTAACATCGAAATGACAAACCTTAGAAGGAAATATTTATTGATACTTATAATTAACACGATTTTATTCATAATGATTGTATTATCTTTTAATGGAGAAAATATTTTCGATAGTGAGAACGGTTTTCTACATCTATAAATGTATTATTTAACCAATTTTCTCTTGAATAACTTTATTATATCTCTGACAATGGTTTTCTACCATTAATCCCTTAAATAATGGATTTGAGAAAAAAATTGGTAAAAGTAGCATTTTGTCACAGACACGTTGGGAATGACTTTTTAAAGATATTGTAAAAAGTGCCCAAACATCTGTATACGGCAAAGGTGCGAAATGCTTCTCTTTTACACGTAAAAATTAAATGGTTAATTAATATTTTATCGATATGAGGAAGTGAAGTGTAATTTATAAAATGGAGTCATTATTTTTTAATACAATCTTTCAAAAGTTCAAAAAGTTCCACTTTAAACTGACAAAATAATAATTTGAAATGATAAAAAAAAGGAATTTTCCACCAAATAGCTGATTTTTAAACTAAATTATTGAAGTTTCAAGGCACAACGATGAATTTGTTATACCAAAAAAGACCAATTTCCAACAAAATACAATAACTTTCAACCCAAAAGTTGAATTTTTAAATAAACTAGGTTAATTTACAACCAAAGAGATGCATTTTTAACTAAAATGTTGAATCGTTAAAAAAATGCATTAAAAAGTAAGTAGTTCTACTTTAAAACTTAGTTGTTAACTTTTGAACCAAAAAGATGAATTTTTAAACGTACACATTAATTTTCTATCGGAAAAAATTAATTTTTGACAAAATTCAAGAATTCTCAACCAAAAAGTTGAATTTTGAACTAAAAAATATGATTTTTTAAGAAAAGAGTAATTTGCTACAAATAGAAAAGGATTTTGAATAAAATGCAAGAAAAAATATATTTTAAAGAAAGAAAGAGTGTTTTTTAATTGTTAAGAATGTAGTTCAACTTTAAAGCTAATTATTACATGTTTAACCAAAAAGATTAATTAAACATAAAGATTAATATTTTGACGAAAAAAAAGAATTTTTTAACGAAATTCAAGAATTCTCTACGAAAAACATTCATCATCTGGAAACATACTTGAAACGTTACGATATGTACTTTTAGAAAAAAAGGTTTTCTAAATTCTAAACGGTTAATATACGTTCAGCGTTACGTTGACTGCAACCCCACTCGTTACAAATCTTATATTTTGTGACACCCCCCCTCCCCCCCAGTGTTAACGTAGTTTATGGACGATCCTTTACTTCTTTGAAAACCGATTTGCATTAACTTCTCTTCTTCCTCTAAGGCCTGTAATGTTCAACTTTCTGTTAAACGTTTGCTTCTTTTTGTTAATGGCTGCGTGGATTTGATCATTCCACCAAGCATCATCTGTTATTCTTCCTGCAGCCGAAGTACCACACACTTGACTCGCCTCCTAAGTTTCCCTATCTCTGCGTTCGTTTGATTAATTAAATTTACATTGTGAAGTAATATGTCATTTAAAATATAAAGTTTTTAGAAAATAGTAAAGCTTCATTTTAAATTAAAATAGACACATTTGATTCTTAAAATTTGATTTACAGACTTACCAAAAAGACTCGGGTCAGAATGTCGACTTTCCCTGGGCCTATAGAAGAAATACCAGGCATCTCGGTGGATCGTTTTGAGAATCCAGAAAACCTTAACGCTTCTGTTTATTTCCTAAGTCATTGTCATGCCGATCACATGAAAGGATTAAATAACGTTTTCATAGAGAACTTGGAAAAAAATAACAAATTTTTGTACTGCAGTGAAATTTCCAAAGCAATATTAAATGCAAGATCTAATTTAGATCAATCTGATATGATAAAAGGCTTGTCTGCACTTAGTCCGGTTGTAATAGATTTTATTAGAGAAAATGGAACTACTGTATTTGTTACAGTAACGTTAATTCCTGCTGGACATTGTCCAGGATCTGTTATGTTTCTTTTCGAATGCAATGAAAAGAAAATTTTGTATACGGGCGATTTTCGAATTAATGCGAATGACTTTGCTAAAATAAAACCTCTACATGATTGCGACGGTAAAAATTTGTATCCAAAGAAATTCGATAAAATTTATTTAGACACGACGTTTTTAAGATTGGAGTACTTCAAAATTCCAACAAGAAAAGAAAGCGTCGATGAAATACGCAAAGCCACGAAAGATTGGCTTAATCTTGACCCCAAAAATATAGTAATTATGAAATTACCATACAATTATGGTCTTGAATATGTGTTTAAAGATATTTCGATTGGTTTGAATAAAAAAATTCATGTTAAAGATTCTGTGCACGAGGTCTATAAAAGAATCAAAGAAATTGGTCCGTACATTACTAATAACGCAAATAGTACTCCCGTACATGGATGTTTGTTGTTCAGGGACTTTAGAGGATGCCTACCATGTCGTCCTGATGTGCATGAAAAAAATATTTTAGCTATACACATTTCTGTTTATAAATGGAGAGGAAATTTAGAATCAGGCACGTTTATAAGTTGGGATGAAGTTAAGGAAAGACAATTATCCGTTTGCTATTCTTCGCATGCTTCGTGTGAGGAGTTAAAAGCATTTTTAAAGTATTTTTCTGCGAGAGAAATTTATCCTTGTGTTCTTCCTAAAACTGCAGAGGAACAGGATGCAATTTATGCATTGTTAGCTGAATTTACAAAAAAGGATAATCAGAAAGTAACAATTGATTCTAGTTATGAATTTAGATTTCCAAAAGCTGGTTCTTCTGGGAAAGTTAATTTTAAATCAATGATTTTTAGCGATGAGGACGATGATTGACGAATGATTGATTTATGTCTGTGATAAATAGTTTTTAATAATTAATGGTGATGCTGATCAAGATTTATTAATCGCTTTTTGATTCTAGTGCATAATTGAGATTGTGATAATAACTATAGTTAATTTTTTTATACACAACATGTACATTTTGTAATAATTGACGATGATGCTGATAAGGCTTATGAATTCTATTTAATAGCTTAGATTGTGATAATAATAATTATAGTTAAACCTGTATTTGTATTTTTGCATAATAAAAGAAGAATCGTTAAAGACGACTTGAGTCATTTAATTCTTAAATTCCCACTAACTTCCTTGAGTATATAGTAATCAGTTTAAGTAAAATCAAATTTTAGTTAAAATTATTAATTTAAATTGGTAATTAAACAGTGATTTTAAACAGAAAGTTTGTTTAAAAAATCAAATAAATGAAAAATGCATATAAGAGACAGTCGCTCAACTATTATATAAATTCACTGATGTTAAAGTTATTATTTATTATTATGGTAATTTTGACATTCCACAATTCTAAACATTTTCAACTCTATACTTTGCTAAAATCGGTAAACAAATTAAAAGAATATCTTAAATTTTGTAGTAAAAAATTTTAAAGGTTGATAGTCTTTTGTGTATCTTGTTTCAGAATTTAATCCATTCCCGTCCTACATATTCAAATTTCTAAACTATGGCAGCAACTGCATTGGCACAGGAAAAGATTTGGGTGGATAAGCCTTCTTACGACAAAGCTGAGTGCCTTTTTCACGAAAGAGCTGCAAAGGTAAGCCTTTGCGTTTTCAAGTTTCATCCAAAAATAAAATTCTTTTTTATTTGAAAAAAATTGGTTTAAAGGGAATGACTTAAACATACTGAACTAAAAATTTGAATCAGAAAATTGTCTTTAGTTTGTGTAAAAGAATAGGTTCAGAAATTGACGGTATATAAAAAGTGGATAAAATTGAAAGAATCAAGGAAGATAAAATTGCATATTTTATTATCGGAATTTATACGGTTCTCTTAATTTTGTTTGTAAACATAATTGTACATAATTGTATGTTTAAAAACATGATCTTTGAAGATCGATTCATTTGTAATCCCATCAACATCATCCATAACTAATTTGCATCAATCTTTTCTTACTCTGTGATGTGCTAACGACTACTAACATTTGATCAAACTCAGCTTCAGGGAATATCTGGTGGTTGGAAGTAGCACGTAGGTGTTACTAATTTTAGTCTTGAAATCTGTTGAATGATGAAAATGTTGCATAAAATATGAAAAGTAAACTGAAAAAATTTGGTATTTTATATTCATAACATCCGAAATCCTTTTTATTAAGATTTCTTCGTTAATTTTACATTCAAAGAATATACTTTTCTAGCTAATACCAAGTCTTTCCAGATTTGTTCTAATTTTAAGATATTAATAAAACTTAATAATTGATTATATGAGTTTCGTTCTTATATATTAAAACACAGTAACAGATTCCTTCTTGTTCAGATTACAATTTCAAATTTGTAAATACTTTGAAACTACGATCATATCAGGCAAGAATCTGCTACTATGTATTAATCTAGAAGAACGAGACGATGAAATACAATTAAAATTTTTATGTAGACTAGTCACTATTAGTGATTACATTTGCGAGGGAAAATTTCCTGTTTTTCATAGCTTGGGACATATTGCAAGGTGGTATCTCGTAAGAATCTGGATCAATGTTTGCTTAACTATAATAGCTGTGCATCCGTTGAGCAAGAAAGTCCCATAATTACTAACATTCAGACTAAATCCAAGCCTAAAAAGTCTACGGACAATAAAGCTTCTGACAACGCGTTAAGTGAAAATGCTCAAAATGCCAAGAATCAAACTAAGAATGTAAAATCTAGTAAAAAAAGAGAAGAACATGCTTTGGAAAAAGAAGTGGTTCTTGAAAATGAAATTAAAGAGCCAGAGGTTTCAACTAATTCCAATAGTAAAAAATACAAGGCTAAAGAAGCGAAAGAAAAAAAGAATAAGGCTGATAAAAAGCACAGGAATAAGGAGGAGGATAAGGGCAAAGTAGAAGAGTCCAAAGTCAAATTATTATCGCAGGTATAATGTGTTGATGAATTTGTGTTTCGTGCAATTTTGTCGAAGTGCATTATTTTAACTTGCCTGTTTTGATTTTGCACGAAACTATTGCGAGTTCTCTGTTCTCAATCTTGAAAATCATGAACGTGACACGATGTAAGAATTTTTGTTAGGTAACTGCTTTCACCCGTTTGTTGTACCCCTTTTGAGTTTTGTTTCTAGAATGTTGTATTAGGTAAATTTTCGAAAAAGACGCAATAAATACAAAACGCACATTATCTGTCACTACCTGCGACAGTTCTAGATAGGCCTTTTGCTTGAATGCTTTTTCATTAGTATTGCATGGTGTTTCTGCTTCGCTCCTTTGATCTCTTTTTATGGACGAAATTACATTTTTAGATTATTTCTATATGATTTTTAAATTTAGGTTGTAGAAATTGGTTTTAATTTTCGTAGAATTTAATTATTTATTAATTTTTGTAGTTAATCAGGATAAATAATCTTCTTGTATGTACTAACTATTAATATTCTTGGTATTATTGTTGAAAACAATTTATTAATCACTCGAAATATTCAAACTGGTCTCAGAAATTTAAAAGATCGAATTTTGAAGCTAAAATGATGTAATAATTCTCGGTCAATTATTTTGATCTTTTTACTAGGAATTAGATTTTTATTTCAAATAATACTGCGTAGTCTTTTTCTTCATTCCCAAGCTAACAAAATAAAAAGTAGTATATTTTACTTATCTTGTAATGCAAAATTTATGTTTCATTCACCAATTTTTTTTACTGTAAATGTCAGCATGCATTTACAGGGTGGCCTGTGTGGACCGGAAAAACTGAATCACTTTTAATTTAATGCGATCAAAACTATAGATCTTTATGAATTAACAATTTAGAATGTTCCAAGTTCTTTTAAAGCTGCTAAAGCTTAAAATTGAATGTATTGCTTCTTGTATTTTGAAGAATTAAATTAAAACAAAAAATTGCCTATGTTTTTGAAAATCTTTGGTTATCAGAGATACAATATTAAATCTTTGAATTCAGAATTTTTCAATTTTAAGTCATTTATTTCTCATTTTTATTTATTTTCATGTAACAATCTATAGTTTAAAAATGTTAGTTTTGGAAAGTTTTCATGAGCCGGAATTTTTGTTTTGAGTTCTGAATGGCCACCCTTAATTAGTAAAGTGAAACTTACATTTCCATTTGTCGAAGCTCCTTTGCATATTTTGCATTGTCCACTTTCACTGGAAATGAATATGATTAATATTTAATTTTTCGCTTTTTTAAACTGACAATTAAGTTTTGTACTTATCATGAGTAATTTCGAATAGTGTAGTAGAATTTTGTCGCTGAAATATTTGTAAAAAATCCAGTGAATGTATGACATTAGCTTGTATGCAATAAATGTCTGGTGTCAGTTGACTCTTAATATCGGTGGATGCAGGGAAATCCAGAGTCCACTTGCTCAGTCCTTCCTACTACTGGTGGAAGTTTAGCCAACGAGGTCGCCAAGGCTCGTCAACACATTAAACAGTCTTTACAGTGTGTGAGTACCGCGCTTATTACTCACCCCTTATCTTATCTCATCAGCTTTACTAAAAAACTCCTCAAAATATCCTTGATTATCCTAAGTGCCATGTCCCTGCTTTTTTATGTTCTTTATTTTGCACACCATTATTCACAATTCATTAACTGCATCCAGTTCTTAATAATATTGTCTCAATTATCCAATAGAATCTCTATTAAACAATCCAAATAAGTTTATTTTCTTCGCTATTTGTATGATGGATACAGTCGCTAGAAATAAAATTTGATTTTGTCTTTTGCAGATGGACGGAATCGCTGCAATGGCCGGTGTTCCCTCTTCCCAGGACGTCTCGTCACGTGTGACATTTCTTGAGAAAGAAAATCAAGAACTTAAAAATAGTGCGTATGCAATTTTCTGCTAATTTACACTTTAGAAACATTTCAGAAATTTCAAAACATTTTATTGAGATTTCGTAGAATCAAGGTTAGTCCAAGATTTAACAAATTTCACAAAGGTTTCAAAAGATTTCACAAATATTTTTAAATATTTCATTGATTTAACAAAAAGTTCCCGGAAATGTTGCAAAGATTTCTCAGATTCGAAAGATTTAACAAGGGTTTCAAGGATTTCTCAAAAATTGCACAGATTTCAAAGACTTCAAAAACTTTTCAAAGCCTTTACAAACAATTTTACAAAGATTTAAAAATATTTCACCAAGTTTTAAGAAATACATCTAAAAAATTTCAGATTTAAGATAATTTAGAAAAATTGACAAGGTTTCAAAGATTTCTATAAGATTAAAAATTTTGTTAAAACTTCAACAAGAATTCACAAAGATTTCCAATAGTTTCGAAGATTTCAAAAAATTTTACAAAGATGTAAAAATATTTCACAAATTTCTCAGATAGATTAGAAGATTGAAACAGGTTTCAAAGATTTCGTAAAGTTTAAAGATTGAATGATTTAAAAGTATTTCAAAAATATTTCTTAAAAGCTACACAAATTTGAAAGAATTCAGAAAGTTTTTAACAATTTAACAAATTTCAAGAAGATTTAAAATATTTAAAAAGATTTTTCGAATATTTGAGAAAGATTCCTAAAAAATTGCAGATATTTAAAATACTTCAAATAAGTTTAAAAGGTCTCAAATATTTCTCAAATATTAGCAAAGATTTCAGAATGAATGCAATGATTAAAGCAATTTTAAAGATTAAAAAATATTTTACAAAGATTTTCAAAAATTGCATAGATTTCCAAGACTTGAAAGTTTTAAAAAATTGAACGAATTTCAAAAAGATTTAAAAAATTTTTTCAAAGATTTCAAAATACTTCACAAAGTTATCAAAGATGTCACGAAGATTTATAAGATTTAAAAAGATTTGAGAAAGGTTTATAAAACATTGGAGATTTAACATACAGTACCCTCCCACTTATCACACTGCCGCTTATCGCGACTTCCCTTACTCGCTTTGTTCCCACTACCGACTTTCAAAAAATGTTGACATTTAATGTAACCTATTTGATAAGTTTCTTTCAATTTATTAATGGCTATCAATTCTGGGGGAAAAAATCAACCCAAATCGTTTTATATGGAAACACATACATGCCTTTCCAGTCCAGAGTACTCCATTTTTTTTCTCTTATGAATAAAACTTGTAATAAATCATACAGATTTTATGATTAGTATATAAAATGAAGTTAATAACCTCCTAATGTTTTCTGCTACATGTTTCCTCAACTGTCAAATTTTGACATTACCTTTTTTGAACAGACTCGATTTTCTAAACCAATCAGATATGAGGGTAAACCCAAGCAAAGAAAGATCTTTGATGTGGTGGGGGAACTCACATAAAGCGAATCCAAATCCCAGCCTCTCGCGATAAGTGGGAGGGTACTGTACTACAGAAAAATTTTAAAGGTTTCAAAGATTTCTCAAAGATTAAGAAAATTCACGAAGATTCCATAAAGATTGCATAAATTTCAAAGATTTCAAACAAGTCTACAATGATATAAAAATATTTCACCAAGTTTTCCGAAATATTAAAATATTTCGAAACGTTTCAAAGATTTCGTAAAGTTTAAACAAATTTCAAAAGATTTCAATTATTTGACAAAGTGATCTAACTTTTGTAGTACGTATAGTTTTAGGTTCCACATTGGGGATTATACTATTTAAAACCGAAAAATTAAGCAAATTATCTCTAAAGAATTAAAAGGCCTTCTCTAGTTTGTACAAAATTCTTTTCTTTGTGTCAGTCGTCGGAGAACTGAAGAGCATCGTCGTACAACTAGATAAGCGTGTATTAGAACTAGAGGGAACAAAGCCTCAAATAGCAGTTTGTCCTGCCAAGCCGTGCGAAAAGAAACCAGCACCTGCTGAGGCCGAGGAAGATGATGATGTAGATCTTTTCGGATCAGACTCAGAGGCAAGTGGCAAGTTAAAATGTAGCTGTAATTGAGAAATTCTTGTTATTGTTGTCAATTTATCGTTTATAATTATTGTTCGTATTCTCGTATCAAACGAAGCACAATTATTGTCATTGCTTGTATGTCCTGTTTATTTAGTGCACTCACTTTTTACATGGTACTTAGACTGAAATCAATATTATACTATTAGAGGTTACTCAATTTTTAATTCAGGATATTTTTACACCAGATATTCCCGAAATTGCAATCGGCAATTCAGAGAAATTGTAGTCAGTTGTTTTTCGAATTTTATTTTCAACCTCTAATACTTGGGGAACAGCAACGCACCATTAATTCTGTTCATTAATTCTTTTCCTTGGTTTTGCAGTTGAAGTTTCACAAAATAATAAGTAATAAATAAATAAATAATGACTTAGCCTTGGGGAGTTAAAATACGGATTTCACTTTAATGTTCACATTTGGTTTGGTTTTATTTTATTGAGGGAGTAGGTACACTAGGCTATGCATTTAATATTTATTATCATCAGGGCGAGGATGAGGAGGCTGCGAAAATCAGAGAGGAACGTCTTGCAGCTTACAATGCCAAAAAGTCAAAGAGTACGTTTAAATGTTGTTAAAATATCCAATTCATTGAAAATTCAAAATAGAGTTTCGAAGCTGATTGAAGTTTTTTTCAGAACCTGTCCTCATTGCCAAGTCAAACATAATCTTGGACGTGAAACCCTGGGACGATGAGACCGACATGAAAGCCCTCGAGGCGGAGGTTCGAAAAGTGCAAACCGACGGTCTTCTTTGGGGAGCTGGTAAATTTAATAAATTTAAAAAATTGCAAGGATCACCGTCCGTCTCCTTTTTACATAATACTCTTTTTTTCCCTAACTTAAAAAAATCCCCTAAAATACCTAAAGCCGAGAATTCTAAGCCTTTTTCCATTTTTCTTTGTTGAAAAAGTTTGGATGCATTTTTCAGGATCCATAAGCAGAAATCCCAGATTTTAAAGAGATTCTCTTCAATGGTTTTGATTTATTTGCTAATTTTGTTGATTTGAAGGACATAGACAGTGGAGAAATGGCTAAACACTCAATCAAGAAACTAAACCGAAAAATAAATTAATTCTATAGTTACAAATCAAAAAAATCTTATATCAAAAGCTGTCTTCTTGAAATTGGAAAATTTAAAAAAATGCCTTTTTCCAGAAAACTTTAAGAAAGTCGTAAACATTAGGTATTAAAATAGACTGTAGTTTGTAGAGACAAAATGTTTGAAATTGAAAATAGATATGCAAAAAAGTAGCATATTAGGAGCCTAAAAGTATGATTAATTTATATGTAACTGATATTTATATGGCGCAGCTTTACATGTTGGCATAGGTCAAGAAAAAGTCAACGAAAAGTCAGGCAATTTGATTAATCAGGGGGTCAGCGATTTTGAAACAAAAATCTTGCAAAACTCAGAACTTCCATAAGAGACTCTAAACAAATCTCAAGGATCATAAATTTGAAAATTTTCTATAATATTTTAATCTGAAATTGATGGAATATTGGAATATTAATGGTCAGGTACAATAAAAAATTGGTAGGGAAAAATTAAAGAATTTTGAAAATGAAGTTTTGCGGCCACCCTGTTAGGATATTATTGTTAAAAATGCATTTACCTTTCATTTCTATTTTTGTAGTTGCTTCCTCCTAGCGATTATATTTTTAGTTTAAAATTGTATTATTTGGTTTGAAATTCATGAACTTTTTTTAAAAGTCAACCTTTTCTTATTGAAATTTTAACTGTTTTGTTGCAAACTATTCTTTTTGGGTTGAAAATTTAACTATTTTTGTGAAAATTCGATTTTTCGGTGTAAAAATTAATTTCTTGTGTAGAAATTTCATATTTTTGTTTATGAATGCAACTTCTTTTGTAGTTCATTCAACTATTTTGCTTGAAAATTACTCCTGTTTGGTTGCATTCATCTGTTTTTTATTATAATAAAATATTTTGTTGTTGAAATATTACATTATTTGTTGAGAATTCATCGTTCCTAGTTGAAATTTCAACTACTTGTTTGAAAAATGGTTAAAGATTCTTTTTCTGGTTGGAAATTTGTTGATTTTTGTTGTTGTTGAAAAGTAATTTTTTTAACTGAAATGTAACTATTCCAGGTGAAGATTTTTGTTTTGGTTTTATTATATTTTTTTATTTGAAACTTCATAGTTTTTGTTAGAAAACTAATATTTTTGTTTGAAATCCTCTATTTTTTGGTTTAAAATGAAACTGTTTGACTTTTTTTTCTCTTAAGTGAAAAATCTTGATGATTGAACTAATTTTTTAAAACATTAATTTTATTTTGTTGAAGATTCATAATTTTAGTTAAAAGTTTATCTCTTTAGTGGCAAGAATATATCTTTTTTGAAAATGCAACCTTTTTAAAAGAAAATTAGTCTTTTTCGTAGTTGATAAGAAAAAAATATTAAAAATTGTTTATTTTTATTTTAAATGTTTTATTTTGTTTATAAAATTTTATATAATTATAATCTTAAGATTTTGTTTCCTAAAATGTTTCAAGATGAAAATTCTACTCTGTAAATATTAATGGTCAGGGGCAATAAAAAATTGGTCAGGGAAAAGAAAAAGAATTTTAAAAATTAAGTTTTTCACTATTGGGAGATGGTACAGTGGTGCTTAAGATTTTTTTCAAAGGTGTAGCTAAGAAATGTTTAAAGACGCAAATTTGACTACATAGTTATTGTCAAAGTGGATAAGAAAAGGCGCCAATCTAGTTAGAAGACATTTTCGTGAAATTCACGATAAATCCATATGATATAAAAAAATTTTAAATAATAAACGAAATCTCCGCTTCCCCACATCAATCCCTGAAATTGTGTCCCATATTATATTAGTAAATATCTATGAGTAAAAGTTTTTAAAAATTTGTTTCCAGCCAAGTTAGTACCTTTGGCATATGGAATCCAAAAACTCCAAATCTCCTGTGTTGTCGAGGACGACAAAGTTTCAGTTGATTGGTTGACTGAAACGATTCAAGAAAAGGAAGAGTATGTTCAAAGTGTCGACATCGCCGCCTTCAACAAAGTCTAAGTGAATTTGAAATGAAATGTGTTATTGTGAACTTTGTCATAACTGCGAAAAGGCTTACAGTGCCATTTTTTCCATTCCACTAGCAATATCCATACGAGAATAATAACTAGATAACATTCTTTTTGTCCCCTTATGCCCAATGTAAAAAAAAAGAAACTGAAAGAAAACGACTGATTGGAACTAAATAGGACGACGGAAGTTGCTTTGCTGCTCAAATTTGCGTCAGGATTAATATTAATATGACATTATATTGATAGAAGACGAACTTATTGATTTAGGAAACAATTATTTTTTAAATTGACGTTACTTTATTATGTACTAAAAAAAAGGATGAAGCATGTTTTTGGAAGACTTTGTTTTATGTGTATTTCGAGACGTCTGATTATTTTTAAAGTGGTGCACTTGTTCATTGCATTTGCGCGAATTGATTAGAATACTATCTGGAGAAAACGAAATAGTCCCACTTTATGATGACCTGATTAAATTTATTTCAACTGCAACCGGCGTGGATTTTTGTTTGATTACCTGAAGAAATACTTAAGTAGACTGGAGTTTATATGATGAACAAATGCAATTCAATTGTGCAGGCTATTATAAGAAAGAAAACTGGAACTCTATTTTTATTATTAGTGAAGTTTTGATGTAGAACAGAGCGATGTGTAGACTATAATTATCCCGTTTTTCATTTGTAAATTGTGCAAGAAAAAGTGTCGCTATTGCTGTGGTTGTTGATTGTGATTAAAACTAATGAACAAGTGGAAATTTGTGTTGTTAATCCAAATCCATTTCTCAATATAATATTAAAGACAAGGGACATTAATTGATATTCACGGCCTTTTCTCATTATTAATTTAGGAAACATTATAGGAAATCATTTTATCATTTTTTCGCGATTCTTCAAGAATTATAGAAATTAAATATGTTGAAACATTGAAAGATTTGAATTGAAAGATTACAAAAAAGTTCGAGCGACTTCCGCTGATATTGAGGATTTTAAGGTTTTGCAAATATTTTAACTAATTTAGTACTATTTCATAGGCGTTCGAGATATTTAAGAATTTCGATGGAGTTTAGAGGATTTTCGGAGATTTTATAGTTTCAAGATATTTAAAAAATTTCACAGAATTTTGTAGTGTCCAAAGCTTTCAAGAATCTACTGAACTTTGGTTGGATATTAAATTAACTTTCAAGAGATTCGTAGATATTTCAGAAATTTCAAGGTATTTTAAAGAATTTCACATAGGTAATGGATTTCAAATATTATTAATTATATATGTGTGTGTATTAATTTAAACGGATTTTAAGAAAAATTTGAGGATTGAGTTTAATTTAGATGGAATTCCAGAGAATTCCCAAGTATTTTCGAGAATTTCAAGATATTAAAAAATGTCCAAAGACTTGTATCAGTTCAAAAAAAACTAAGATATTCCTAGTAAAATTTGGAAGTTAAATTAAATGTGAAGAGATTCGTAGATATTTCAGAAATTTCCAGATATTTTAATGATTTTTAAAAGATTAATCGATTTGAAAGATTTATGGAGATTTAACCGGATTTTAAGAGAATTTTAAAAGATTTAACAGACTTCATAACAACTTCCGGGGATTTTAAAGATTTTCAAACGTAACAGGAGATTTCAGGGATTGCAAAGGATTTTAACAGGACTTCCACGGATATTTTCAAGAAAATAAAATATTGGCACGGGTTATAGGGAGTTTTTTTTTACTTTTTTATATGGATGTCGAGGAATTTCAGAGATATTTATATGATATCAAAATATTTTAAGGTATTTCTAGTGAACTATGGAAAATAAATTGAAGGGATTTCTAGCGATTTCATGGCATTTAAAAATATTTCGAGAAATTTCTAAGATTTAAAGGATTTGATTAAACCTGCAATGGGTTCAAGGGATTTAAAAAATTTCTATAGATATTTATTCAATTTATAGTTAAATAATTTTAAATTATTTAAATATTACGGAATAAATTAAATTTTATTTGAAGGGCTTTTTAAAACAGATTTTAATATATTTCAATTAAATTTTAAGAGATTTTAAAGGTATCAAGGGAATTCACAAATTTTTCCTGTCTAAAGTTCATGTGTGCAGAATCGCTATTCTTCGAAACGGTCTATTTTTTTCGGAGCAGTGTTCCTTAAAAAAAATGTAGGTAGTTTCTTATTTTAACTTTCAGAATAACTAAAATTAAAAAAAATGTACACCGAGTGAAGAGCTAATGCAGAAAACAGAAAGTGATATCAGAAAATATACTTTCAAAAATATTCCACTGGGTCTACACTGGTTATTCATTCAGACCAAAAAAATGTTTAAAAGTTCTCGAGAACTTTTAAACATTTTTTTGGTGGTTATTCTGTAAATTAAACAAAAAATCGAAAAACATGTCAAAAGACGTTGAAAAAGGTTACACTACTGTTTTTTACACCACCTCGATGAGGTTGTGTAGAAAAACGGTGCAGTATCATTTTTTTCCAACTTTTTACTTTTCTTTTTTTTTAACTTCAGAATAACCCATTTTTTAATTTTTACACTAAAGAACCAGTGAAATTCGTATGCCAATAAACGTTTTATAATCACGATTTTTTTTATCTAAATACGGAATTCTTGGAAATTAAAATAAACCGAGAATCCAACCAGTGCAATTTCCAAATTTTATTTCTTTACTGAAGTTTTTAAAGAGTATTTAAAAAATGAAAGAAACTCATAAAACTGTTTGATGTTAATAACAAATGACAAAAAATTACTTTTCTACCATGAAAGATGAATTTTCAACAAAAGAGTACATTTTCTAAGCTAAAAAGTCGAATGTTTTGGAATACGGTGGACTTTTAAATCGGAAAAGATGAATTTTTCAGAAAAACGATCATTTTTAATTTAAAAAAGGTAGTTTTCAACAATATATATGAGTCGTCTACCCAATAGTTGTATTTTCAACAAAGAAGATTAATTTTCCACCTCACCGATTCATTGTGGTCGTGAAGAAAAACGGATTTATTAAATGTTTCAATTTATAATAACTAAACAATAATCTATAGTGTTCTGTACAGTTCGAGTTTTGACGGAAATTAAAGAGCCTCACAGTGCTACCAATGTTAAAATATTTTATTAGGTATTTATTTTCACTTTAACCATCAGCTAACTTCACTTTGTTAAAGCTTGGAGGGGGGGGGCAGACCGAATGCATGGATTGATGGAACAAAGCTTTATTTCTGTAATATCTTTGCAATGAATAATAATTACTGTCATTTTATAATGTTATTAAATAGTTCTTAACAAATAAAAACTATTTTTTCATGCACTTATATAAAAAAAATGTGGTTTTACGAAGATATTAGCAAAATAGAGAAGTAAAAAATCAACGAAGTGAAGTTAGCTGATGACTGAAGTGAAAATACCTATTTATCGAGATTTAATTATAAATTTTAAGAGTGTAGCATGTATTAAAGATTTAGGTAAATATGATCTGCATTTAAAATTTAAATCTGATAATATGATTAAATATCATGTTTACTTTGACACTAACATAGGATCAAATAGGATTTGCAAAGAATTCTAAAGTAAAATAGAATGCTATCACTCATATTGGCGACACTGAATTTAGGTTAGGTTTGTATGTTGACGCCATAGTGGATAGTGGCATTTTGTTGAAGTGTTGTCAGTGTTGTGTACACGAAGTACTTCGTGGTTGTGTACTTGAGTGTTTTGTGTCCAAGTCTGTTTAGATAAAAATCTGAATTTACATTTTCCACGTAAATTGTTATTATAAAAACTATTATTCACGATGGCGATGGCTATGTTGCAGAGGAGGGCCAATGTATGTATAAAAAATGCATGTAAAAAGTTTCTTTTATGAGTAATATAAAAATGTATTTTCGATTCTAACCTCTTCGATTTGTCAGAAAACCACAGAAAACTTATTTGTAACTCATTATTCCTAATATTCTTTAGGTAAGGCTGCCTCCTGAAGTGAACAGAATACTCTACGTGAGGAATTTGCCATATAAGATTAGTGCGGAAGAAATGTACGATATTTTTGGAAAATACGGTGCGATTCGCCAAATCAGGGTGTAAGTATGAAATTTCTCGAAGCACATTATATTGCTTATCTGTAATTTCTGTAATTTAATGGAATACATAAATAAATTATACGTAGTTAAGTGTATTTTGTTAATTATAAACTATTGAAGATTGCTCTATTTCGTTTTCGGAATCGAAAACTTTCCGTGTTAAATGATTTTCGTAGTTTAAAATATTGGGAATTTACAGAGTTTCTAAGTAAATGCGCTTTCCAATATCGAAGATTTTCCAATTAAATTCATTATACTTCGAACGAGGGGTTCACAACTCGAGCGATAATGTGTTTAAGTGATTTGAGTGACTTAATGTGAATTCAAGTAACTTCACACCAGAGACGAATTGAATTGAATTTCTAAATTTATATTCGGTTTATATTTGGCGGCTGTGTAAATTATTCAATAAGATTAATTTTTAATTCAAAAAGTCCTAAGGTTTCAAACTGAAATATATTTCATTTTCAACATATTTGAATTTTCAATAAAAAATATTTTCTGCCTGAAGAGATGAATTTTAAAAACAAAAATAATTTTCAACCAAGTCTTGGCATTAACAACCTAACCGGTGAACTTCCAAATAAAACTGACGAGTTTTAAAAAAATTAGTTAAAGATTTACTCGAACAGTAAAATATTCAAGTCAAAAAAAAGAATTTTTTCGAAGGTATTTGAATTTTCATAAAAAAGTTACATGAAGTTTTAACAAAATTATTTAATTTTAAAGGCAAAAAAGATTATTCATCTGCAAAAAGTTGAATTTTTAATCCAAAAATATGGTTTTCGAACTAAAAAGTTCAATTTTTTTAGCACATAGTTTAATTTTCTACAAAATTGTTGAATTGTCACGACAAAAGATGAGTTCTGCAAAATAGTAGAATTGTTAAATTTGTAACTAAATAGTTACATTTTTAACTGAAAAAGATGAATTGGAACAAAGCAGTGGGACTTTTGATAAAAAATATGACTTTTTAACAAGGTAGTTGCATTTTTAAGAAAATACTTACCTTTTCAACCAAATAATATAATTCTTAACTAAATGAGATAATTTCCGAAACCCAAAAAAATGAACCCAGTAATATAGTTGGTTCAAAATATATAAGGATACGTCTGTAGCTTATTTCAGATTTTATTTTGTTTAAATAGTGCAATTTGATTAATTTTTAATGTGAGATGTATTTAAGAACAGGGCTTTAGAGCCCTACAGGAAATAGAATGAATAAACTTGCATTATTTGAACGCAATAAAACTTAAATAGGCCACAAAAACGTGTCCTTGTATATTTTAAATCACTTTCCAAAATTTCAACACAATATATTAAGTTTCCTGATTATAAAGCAGCCCAATGTAATATTTCAAATTCAAAATTTAAAGCGTTAAAATCTTAAGAGAATGTTAAATAATGTCGAATTTGGAAGTTCTCGAATTGAAAAAAGTCTAGAAGAAGAAAATTTGAAGTATTTTTAAACCGTTTAAGTGATTTAAAAAAATATATATACTCTTGAAGAGTATATTTTGATTGAAACCCTGTTCTGTATAATTTGTAAGAATTTTAATTGATAAACGCTTCAACTTGAAAATGCTTAGGTTATAAATACCAAATCTTCAATGATTCCATAATTTTCAAAGCAATTTTATTTTACTAATTGTATTCTTATAATTCAATTTCAATTTGAAATATTCTTCAATTTTAAATTTTCTTCAAGGAAAAAGACATTCTGTTAAAGTACTTACAGTAGTAGTTTTTATTTCTAGTTGGTAGGGCATTAAATAAGAATTGCTTGCATTAAGTAAATTGGGTAAAGTAATCGCTTGAAATATTGTAATATAAAAAATGTCTTATTGTTTGCAGGGGTAATACTGCTGAAACCAGAGGAACCGCTTTTGTCGTCTATGAGGACATATTCGACGCAAAAAATGCATGTGACCACTTAAGTGGTTTCAACGTCTGCAACCGATATTTGGTAGTTTTGTACTACCAGAGCAACAAGGCGTTTAAGAGGGTTGATTTAGACAAAAAGGAGGAAGACTTAAACAAACTCAAAACTAAATATAATATCAGTGATGAAAAAAAATAAGCTAGTAGATGAATCAAGGTTGATACAATTTGAATCAAACATAATTAATACATAGTTCTCCGCACGAAGCTTTTCTTTGATATTCATTCCAAGAAAGTAAGTTTTTCATTCATCATCATTTATGAACGTACAAAATCTATAATATAAGAAAAGCAATGTAAATAATCGTCGAATAAGGAATAAACTTTATTATCAGAATAAACATTTTAAGTAACGGTTTTCTTCTTCCTCTTTCAGAATTTAAATTTGAAAAATAAGTCGATATTTACATTGCATAAGAGAATTACGAAAAGATAACTCCTGGTTTTAAAAGTTCATCGTCGTCTTAATATTCAGAAGGAGTATCTTTTTTATGGCCAGCTCGTGCATCAATTACTGCTTTCTTTCTCCTGTTTTTTAGAAGATATTCCCAGGGTCTAATCCGCGTAAGTCAATTAACAAGCGAGCCGATTTTTAATTACCATTTTGTTATTTATATGACTCAATGTTTGATAGCAAGTGAAATATTGTGATTGCGCTTTTAATGAAAGACGAAGATTTGGATTTCATTTTTTAAACAAATTAAAATAATTGAATTCGAATACCCGGTGGCCTAACGTCACTCGTGATCAATAGTCCGAAATATATTTTTGCAAGGAACACGATTTGCAGCTTCCATCTTCGCGAAAAGAAAAAAAAGTCACGAAAAAATGTCGGCGCATTAAAAGCCTGTAATTAATACGACTTTCACAGTCGCCAACCGAGTAGCATTCCTCTGCTTCAAAGAACTGAATATCGCTATAGTTCACTTGAGAAGCCTTTTTTTTAAATTCACTCCACTTTCTATTACTCTTTCTTTTCAATTTGTTCCTCAATAATTACTAAAGAGTTTATATCGAATTTTTATATTAAAAACTTTCTGGCATTAACTGTTGTAGAAATAATGTTTCAAATTTGTCCTGTTTCACATACTGACTTTAATCAATTATATTTTGGTTTCGGTAATTTTGAATAGAGGATTGCACCTCTGTACTTTTATTTTTTTCATGTAATGAAGAAAACCTAGACAATGACCCTGTGGTTTCAACTGATGTTCTTTGTAGTTCCGTTCATCTTTGAGAACACAGTTGCGAGAAACCGGTTCCGCAAAAATTGTAACTCAAACCTTCCTGAAAGCACTTCCAAACCTGTAAGGCCTATACAGAGTTACCGTTCTCTCTTCACCGCTAACAATTTAAGGAGAGTTTAAACCTTCTTACTCGATATTAATTTGACAGCTGTGAACAGTTCAAAACATGCTACATCATCCAGTAATGAATACAGGGGTTGGGTAATTAAAGCTTTAAATTAATAAGGATGAAAATTGAGAAGTTGTTAATTTTTTTTATTCAAACCCTTTATAATTGGATTTTTCAAAAAGTGTGACAGTTTTTGACTTTCATTTTTGAATAATATTTCAAATTCACAACTGGATATGACATTTCATTAACTCTCAGATATAATTACAGGAATGATTACATGTACAAGTAATGAAATTCTTGTCCAGGGTTTCTGCAGAAGACTGTTTACAAAATTCGATTACTTTGCCAGGTCTGCTTTTGGAAAAATTGAAGGTCTATTAAAAAAAAAATGTTGGCAACCAGGATGACCTTTCTAATCACATAAAAAACTTCCCGGTCATTATCCAAGGTTTTCCCGGTTCACACATATTTTTCACGGTCAATGAATTTAAAGTATTCAAACTCTAAAGATGCAATTTTAAGCTGGAAATATTAAAAATCGAACAATTACATTTTTGTTATATAATGAACACTTCTTAAATTAAAAGTTAAATTATTTTCATTTTGTATAGTTTAAAAGTCCTTAAAAAGATTCAAAATTTTATTTCAAAATCTTGAAGCATCTACATGTTGTTTTACATTTATTCAAATCTTAAATTATTTTTGACATTTTTTCATAACTTCCAAACATTTTTTTAAATGATTCAAAGTCGTCTAAATTTTTTTTAATCCTGCAAAATTAAAAATGTCTACTTAAAATCTTCCAGATTAATTTTTGACACTTTTGAAATCTTTTAAAATATTCTCTTAAAATTACTTTTTCAAAATAAAGTAATTTTCAATTTTGTCATTTATCTTACGGAATTTTTTATTATTATTTTGAGGCCTTTCATAATTTAAAAAAAGCTTCTTAATTTTTGATTCGAAATTTGCAAAAATCTATATTTCGTTTTATATTAGGCCGTGGGCTATTTGCACCGAAATTTCGGTTCGAATAGCCGGACTTTGTCGGTATAAGCAGTTATTTCGTTAAAATTATTTCAAATCATTTAAAATGTCAAATTAATTTTTATTCGTTCCAGACCTTCTAAATATCTGTTTAACCTTATTGAATTTTCTCTAGGAATTATAGGTGTTCGATACTTGCACATCAACATTCAATAATTTCACTTGTAAATTACATTTTTTTCAAATCGAAAACCTAAAATTGTAACGTTTAAAGTTTAGTTTTGAATATTTGATTTATGATTACTGATTATATATGCACAATGAAATATTTCTCAATGATAGGAAATAGTTATTTTTCTTGATTAAAGGATTTCAAATTTTAGTCTAAAACAATATTTTTAATTTAATAAAAGCCTTTAATTATGAAAATGTATTATTTTTAAGTTATTTTAAAATTGAAAATAGTTCATTAAGTTTGAATCGGATGTTTTCATTTGTTTAACTGCTGAGAATTTCCAACTGAAACAGTTTAATTTTTAACTTTAAAATCTAGAAATTCTTCAATTTTGAACTGAATCCGAATTATTATACACTTGTTAATCCTTCATGTATAACTCAATATTAAAAATTATTATAATTTATATTCACATTTTATCAACTAAAATGTTTTTTTTTTTGTCAAAAATTGTCCATTTCAAACGCTACCAATTTTGTATTTTTTAAATCCTTAAAACTGCATTTTAAATGAAAAATGGAACATTTGTAAGTTAAAATTCAACTGATTATTTTTAAAAACTGTTCAAATCAAAGTTGGACAGACAAACAAAGTTGGTAACAAAAAATTAACTGTCATTTCCTGGTTTTTCCGGATGTCATAAAATTCCCGGTCATTGCTCGGTCCAGCTGCCACCCTGGTAACACATTCTAATGGTGGGAGACTAATTTGCCATCAATTTCTTGTACAATTATTAATCAACGCAACATTTATATGGCTTTTAAATAACTCTTGAAACCTGAACAGTTCTTATTAATTAGTATTAAAGAGAATGTTTTTATTAGGATGAAGTGAAAGTGCTCAAATTAATTAAATAGTTTGAGCGGATTGAAAACAAAATTATGGGTTGAAATTCGAAAAAAGACATGTAAATCGGTTAAGGCCATGTGATGAGTGGAACACGTGACCAGATTCCTAAATTATTATTATTATTCCTAAATTATCTTCACACAAAGCGCCACATCGAATTGAAAATTTGGGATAATAAATAAGGATTAAGAAATGTGGGTCCGCCCTAAATTGTAATAATTATGAAAAAATAATTTGTTGTGAATAATTTTTTCGTGCTTTTTTTCGTAATCATTAGAATTTACAACCTGGCCCACATTTCTTAGTGATTCTTATTTATTATCCTAATTTTTCAACTCGATGTGGCGCTTCGTGTGAAAATAAGTTGGGAATTAAAGCAATTGTGAGTAAGGTAGGAATCTGGTCACGTGACACACTCGTCACATGACCTGAATATCGGGTTATCTTTTTAATACGCTTTTATTAGATTCTTTGTTTGGAAATTCAAACTAATATTTCTATTAGTTTAAATATTACGACGAATTTTTCATATGTACAGTTTTTGCTAGTGGACAATAATAAAAAGTTAGAGATCGAAATCAAAGTTTTTGGAATATTTTAGGATTTGTTGAAAGTATGCAAACAAAAAAAACACATTTTTCATTAAGTTAAATGCGAACTTCTTTGAAAAAAAATCGTGAAAAAAGATCAGAAATTCTTAAATTACGAAACAAATTCCGGCAAAAAAATGATAACATGTTTCTTTGGGTTAAACTGCAAACATGCAGAGTTTTTGCACATTAAAAAAATTATAAATTAGGCAAAACATTTTTTATTTGGATTTCCAATTTTTTATTATTGTTCGCTAGCAAAAACTCTACATATACAAAACTCGCGATAATTGTTGAACCAATAGGAAATTTGTTTTGAATTTTTAAATTAAAAAGGAAAACAGAAGATACTAACCGATTAAGAAAAAATGGTTCCACTTTCTTTGGATGTCAACACACAAATTTGTTTCTCTCAGCTCAAACGATTCCACTCATTTTATTATTTTTATTTTACATCTTTCCCGAGCCGATTTTCTATCCTCATTCAGTCCTGTTTCTATTACTAAAAAATCATATCAATTATCAAATTAAAAATTAGCCATAAAGTGCAATAAAAATGATCAATACTTTGAAATAGGAGCGACAAAAGGATTCCAACGTGTATAGTCCCGTAAACCGTTAGAATACACTGTGACATCTAACAAATTCACCCCCCCCCCCCTCCCATCCCTTCTCATCATAAGCCTCGAGCAATCTTATGATTCTATTCCAGTAATTAACTTTTAAGACGTTTGATAATTCTTTGATCCATTTTTTGCAACTTTGCAGTGAAATTCGATGATGGTAAGTAGGATTTTCGTCCAGACTTAAGATGAGCCTCACAATTATTCACAAATAGAACAACTTTCCGATTGTCACTTTAGAATTTGCGATCAGTTTTATAAAGCCAGTCTTCATATTTTAAACTGGTCATTCAAAATTTGTTATTGAAGACATAACCCCCTTAACAAATCTTGGATTTTTTAATTTGCCTATTACCAGTAACTTTAGTTTTTCTTTAACAGACATATCAGCGCAGATCAGGGTTATAAATATAAATTTTTACAAGTATTTTAATTTCTGTCATACTTCGAATTGCAGAGGTTATTATAATTATGGAGCGTATAACATTCTTCGAATTATCGAAAAAATCAGCCCGGTAAACGTCGAGTCTCAACCCGAGCCGCAAGAAGTTCGACTTATTGTAAATATAAAAAAAAAAGGAAAAGGTTTTCAAGATTTTCTAAACTCCAGTTATACAATTAATCACAACACCCGGTAAAAAGAAATATTAAAACATCTTTCCTCTTTATAAATGTAGAGTTTATTACTGGTGATGACCTTTTGATTACAATGTCATTAGAACTGACAACAATAATCTCATTATTGAGACCATTTTCGAAATCCTCGCAGCTCCAGTTTCACTCGAGGCATGCGCTGCGCATTATCAATACATTACCATCGCTTTATCGCCGTTACCAGCTTCTGCGTATGTCTATTTCGCAGCAACGTACACGTGTATTTAGTCGCGACAGCGCTCTGAGACGGCCACCCACACACCGGCAGGAGGCAACGGTTGCCCGGTCAAAAGGGAAAACCCACCGTGTGGCTGCAGTCGCGTCCAGTCGCCCCGTGGGGGAATCACGTTTTGCGACTTGGCCTTTTCCTCGCGCAAATATCAACCTGGAATCGTCGTTTGGCGTTTTACAATAAGACGGAGACGGTGTTGACCGAGCTCGGGCCTCTGTTGGCATCAAGGTCGCGTCTAGTGACGAAAGTCGTGCCAAATGTCATATGAGTGTTGTGGGGATGGTCACGCCGCAGGTGACGCTTTTTTGGCGTCTCTAGGCACCGCTCTTGGTACAATAAGTGAATTCTATCAAATCCTGCTGGAACTTTCACGTGAATACTGGCCTTTTTCTGACTTTCTTGGTCAGCCGGTGTTGATTGTTTTCCTTTTGGCGTGTCTGCTCGTGATTGTCGTCATCGTGAGTTGCTTTCACGCATCATCTAGGTCGCGATTGGTTGGCGACTACGCCGGCCGTCAACGCGATTGGCTGGTGTGCGATAGGTCGCGTGGCGCCGATTCTCTTCGTGGTGACAAGGATGGTACGTCGTCTGCTACAGACGATTTTGCCGGGTCCCTTGAGCAGAAAAGGCATTGAAGGAGTGAGAGGAACCACGAGGGAGTAGGGGGAGCGACGCTGTTGTGACGGTTCGCCTTGTCTGCCTGCTTAGTTCATTACTTGATCCGAAAGAGGTGGGTGTAAGTATATGCGTTCATATGTGCTTATTTTCACTCGATCAGCTGTCTTCCTCCCACTTCAGGAAACCAATTCTTTATTTGAACATCTGCGTCTTGCTCAAAAAAGAAGGAAGTTCGATGGAATGCTACCAGGAAAAAATTTTTTCTTCAGAAACAAATCATTCTTTTAGATAGGGTTACCAGACGCCCTGGTTTTCCAGGACATTTCCTGATTTTGCTCCATCTGTCCTGGTGACTTGGTTTTCTCTTGAAAACTATAAAAAAAAGTCCTGGTTTTTACATAAACAAATTTTTTCGGGATATCTTATGATTTTTAACGCCAAATGCGAGAAAATTTTCTCTTTGATAAAATCCCAATGAAGCGATGAACGCAACCGACTTTCAGTGGAAACTTTTCGTGAAACATTTTTTCCCCGTTCGTACACGCATTTCAACTTACGTATCGTGAAACGTAGTCAAGTCGATGACTTTTTTAGAGCTTTTTTTAAGTGGCCTGGTTATCGACCCGACCCATCTGGTAATCCTATTTTAGAGCAATAATTTTGGTAGATTATCAGCTGCTGTTGGCCTTATTAGACAATCATCTGCGTACTCTAAATTTGAAAAGTTCAAAGTTCACATAAAATTCAAGAAAAACGGGACTTGCAGGAAAGTTCTATTGTTTAAACAGGGACCAAAAACAATTTGAAAATTACTCTGGTGTTATTCAAGGTCACACATGGTCAACTATTAGTGAGTCCTTAATTTCCTAAGCATGAATTACCTGGAAATGGTGATATAAATATTGACAAGATTCTATGAACATTTAAAATAAACCTGAAATGTTGTAGAATTCTGTAGGTACTTGACATTGAAATATCAGAAGCTTTTTTAAAAGACACTCTAAAAAAACTGAAAGATATGATAACGATAAAAAATTCAAAGATTAGTTCATCAAGGAACGTTATGATAATAAAAGTTCTTTATTTTTCGTTTACCATGCAGTTATAGAAACGTTTGTAACTGATATGTAAGACCTGTAAATTGATGAGATATAGATTGGGAGGTTTTATGACACAATTCTAATTTTCTTTCTTAACTGTACGACACATTCCTTCTTGTTTTGTCTCATCTTGTACACAACATCTCGTAGACTCTTTTAATGCTTTTAGAAACTGCATGGTTGCTTCGTATTTCACTCCTATCGTGTGCTTGCAACTTATTGCTCTCTTATCTTTGCCTTGAGCCATTCATCCACCCACGATCTAATTATCAAGCATGATACGATTTGAGTTATCAGGGGCAAAAAGTGAAATGATGATTTGCTTCAAATAAGCTTATGATTACTCTTGAGTTTTGATCTTCCGAGGATAAACAGTGGAATGCGTGTTCCAGTTGATTAAACGGGTTAAGGTTTTCCAATCACGCATCAGTGTCTCGCAATCTTGCCCATATAGACATTATATTTTTATCGAACTAATTCTGTGATGTTGAAAATCTGACTCTGGATCCAGTGACTCAATTATAGAACAAAAGTTTCTCAAAATAAAAATAGGAATGGCTTTTCACAATACTCTCTTTAAATCAATGAACATAGATCGGGCGAACTGGGATACGAAATCAAAGTAGCAGACAAATTTGTAGATTGAATTAAGGTCGCTGAGTCACTAATATATTGATGTTACGAAGGGATCCAGACTAAAGGTAAATACTAAATACACTCTGCATCAACGGCACGTCTCGTTAAGCCACAACTTGCATGTGAAACGTGTAGGCTGCATATTCGACGAGGCGATTTAAGTACATCGTGACCACGAACGACCCGAACGTAAATAGTAAACACACATGCGTTTCTCCTTTCAGCGATAGTCCGCAAAGAAATGCAGACCGTCGTCACTCAACCCTGAAAACATCCCATGTACGAAACACGATTCAGTTCTATTCTCGAACTTCAGCTTTCAAATTTGATGCAGATAGAAAGAATAGACAATGAAGATTGATCATTTCAGTGGCACATATGATAGGGTGACCGTAATTGACTTTCACAAATTAGGACAAAAAACTTTGAAAAATGAGGACAATGTAGGTCAAAAATTTATTTTAAAAAGAGGACAAAGTAGGCCAGTAAAGTTTGAAAAAATATTACAAAGTAGAACAAAATAGTTGGAAAACAGGAAAAAACATAAAAAAGAGAATTTGCAAACAAACTTTTTTATGAAATTTTATCAACGCGTAACATCTTATATTTTTATTTTTAAACCTTGGTACATTTTAATCCAATTACAAATGCAAATTGAATTGAATTGCTCAAGAAATCGTTACATGGAATTGATTGATAACATTTTGTACAAAAAAGGTGCAAAAGTTGATTGAAAAATCCGGACAAAATGCCATTCAAAGTAAAAAATGCTGTATAGGTCAATTCCCACAAGCCCTAAAATGAGGACATGTGTGGGGAAATACGAACGGATCGTCACCCTAACTGATGGATATGATGGACATAAATAATTACATTAATTTCGCATAATGTTAAAATGTCTCTCAAATTTATGAATATTTGGACTGGTTACTTTTTGACTGTTTATGATCTTCATATAGATGCTGAAGCAAAGTACACGGAGAAAAATGGATGTTCAAATGTAAAATCTACATGTTCAGGATTAACATATTTTATGTTTAACTATAGTACAGCAATCTAGATTTTCAAAGTTAACATCTGTAGATATTAAAAAGTGAGATGTTCCGTACTAACACCCAAAATGTTAAACTAAAATATCCGAGATATTACATGTATGGTTATGTAAAATAACGTCTGTAAATATTTGAGTTTACTTATTTCTGT
>JAAAKG020000031.1:2870254-2884741 GCA_010014905.2 Druon quercuslanigerum
ATTTAGACTTTAACAAAAAATCATTTATATCCAATTTATGACTCGATCCCATACTTTATTGTATCTCGCGAGATCCTAATTCATGTAAGTTAAATCTAGAAATATAATATTCGAATACAAAACATTGTAATATAACTTCGCTGCATATACTCTATGTTAAGGATAACATAAATATGTTATCCTTCAATTGGTCCTAATATTGTTTGATAAATAAATATATATGAAATGAAATGAATACTGTTTATATGAGATTTTTAAGCTTGCATGTTTCGCCACCCGAGATGGCACCGTTTCATTTCGTCCTGCCGAGATGGCACCTTGTGATTTGGACACGTCGATATCTTTTTTTATGTATCAATTTTGCCTATTCATTTTTTTCGAACCTGTGTCATTTCTCCAAAAATGTAATTTTTTTATGCAATGATATTTTTAGCGAATAACAGAAAAATACGCGCCTTATCCAAAAAGTAATTAATAACAAATTTGTAGGTCTTTTTTGTGTGAGTATACTTTGTTCATTTTTTTCGTACCTGGTGTCATTTAAGCAAAAATTTAACTTTTTGTTTTCAATGCTACTTAATGAAGTTTTCTTTTCATAAATTTTTTTTAATAAAATTTCTTTTACAAAATTAAAAAACTTTTTGTTTTAAGATTCTCTCAAGGCTTAAATTAACGTATTTTTAGGCTATTAAACCCTCCCTAGTAAACTTTCGGCGACTACCTTAACTAATTTTTTCACATAGAATCATATTTTTGGGGTTTAAGAGCAATTTCGCACATGACACTGTATTCAGTTCCACTAGACCCACAATTTGTACTATTTTTTGTGAAAAGTATATTATATATGAAGTTTTTTTTTGCATTACAGTATAATTCAACCAATCATTTATATTCTCGCCAAACTAAATATTAATACTGGATTAAAAAACATAAAACAGTAATATTCTATTTATTATGTGTATTTTCTGTTTCCTAAGAGACGATTCCTTGGATCTTCAACAAAAAAATAAATGAAAATAATCAAGTCGGAAAAATTTGAGTCATTTAACTTTGAAGTGAAAATAATTTAAAAATAAGCATGACGGTTTTATCGAAAGTTATTGGGGCCCGAAAACTCAGATTCCTCGTTACATTTTTAACGAAAATCTGTAGTTTAACTTGTCTTGCTCATATCGAAGCGAAACAGTATACAATATTATAAAATTGTTTGACTTTTTAGATTTAGATTCTGATTTCCCACAGAAAAAAGTTACTAAAATTTTAGTGAAATTTTTTAGGGTTGAATTTTATTCTTTTCTTTTTTCGACCTTAAAAACACGCAAAACATTCGGCTATTCAGACTTAGCATTGCTATAGTTTGGATATAGCTTGGATTTACCTCATTTTACAGTAACCTTATTTTACCCAAACCGGGCTCACTTCACAAATGGCCCTAAATTTCGCAAACAATATTTAAACCCTTCCTAAACATAAAATCTCTCCCAGTAGTAGATTTGCTTCTGATTATTGGGGCGAAATAAAAAAAATCATATATCACAGAGGACTCCTGTTGCGGTCATTTGGGTCTATGAAAGGGATAGAAGATAAGAATATAAATACAAAGATTTCCGAATTGTATAATGTGGAACAATGGTCCGAAACGCTCTGGGTAAACGTTGCCTGGGTAGGGCACGAGCAAGTCGTCCGCCGTACTTGTTCTGGGAAGGGTTTCACAAGTTTCTGTATTCCACCTTATGGCTTATGGCTTATGGCTTATGGCTTATGGGTTGTTACCCTTAGAGGCAATCCGCACGGTAGTCCAATTCTTGGCCATTCAAGAAGAGGAAATCGGTCGTCAGTCGTAAAACTGACGTGTTTCGATCTCCCGTTGTGCCTACCGTGTCTACTACTCTACACTTCTGTATTTCTAGTGTCGGGAAATCTGGCGAAAGGTTTTCAGACTGAAATCGTCAAGGCGTGCGGGCCAGGGTAATAATAGACCAATAAAGAGTTATTTCGTTAATTGGAGAGCGCTGGCCGAAGCAGCACGCCGCCAACCATGCCATACCAACCCTTGCCTCTACTTTTGCTACTCTCTTTGCTCTTCGTCACAAACGCTGTATAGTCAGTGTATACAGTATGCACGAGGACTGGCCCCCAGAAACCTTTCGACCCCGTAAATTAACCGGTTCGCGCCGAACTAGTTGTACTCGTTTCGAACGGGGGTAATAGGAGAGCTATAAAGGTGTTCTATAAAGAGAGCAAACGGTACCTAGGTCATAACGGGTTCGCGAAAATTTACGATTCTTCTTTCGTCAAGAAATTTCACAAATCCTTGCCTACAGTAAACAATTTGTAATATTACCATTTCACAATCTCGGGGAAACTCAAGAAATTAAATACTGTTGTCGTGTAGGGCTACTACCTCCTTTTTCAGCGACGCGAGAAACAAAGGTCAATTGGGATTCCGTTAGAATTCCGAATAATGTCGCCATAAAGTACTGATGGATATGAGATAAATCAGTACAAGGTGCATCAATCTTTCACAAATTCGACTTTACCTAATGTTTATGTGCGAATCCATTTCAAAGCAGACCGTTTCTAGAAAATTCCATTCAAGGCTATCTCAGCGACGAAATACGGTGTTTTTTTATAGAAAAGTAGACGACACATATTTTTTCGATTTAGAACCAAAAAAATTGTCACTAAGTTAGAGGCGGGGGTGAGTGAAAGTAACGTTACGAACTTATGTAACATCTGCTACGTTTCCTGATGATAAATTTGAAGAAAGTTTGCGAAATTTGCCAAAGATGGCCCTGTAAACGGTATATTTCAATAATAACATAAAAGGTTCCAAAATCACTTTCATATTTCAGGCTTTAAATCCCTCCCTCCCCTATTTTCTAGAATTCTCTCGCGAATTATTTTTTTTCTTGGCTAAAAGTAATCTTTTTGGCCAAGAATTCAACTGCTTGACTTAAAGATTAACTACTTTATTGAATTTTTGTTTGTTAAAGATTAATTTCTTTGGCTGCAAAATTAACTACATATTATATTTGGAGAAAATGAATCATTTTAAGTAAAAAATCATCTTTTGGGTTGCATTTCGAACTTTTTTGTTGATAATTTTTGTTTTTAATAATCATCATTTAAGTCTCATTTTTGGTTAAGTGTTATTTTAAATTGACAATTAATTAAAACAATTAATCTTTTCTAGTTGAAAATTCAACTATATAATTGAAATATTTTTAGTTCGTTGAAAATTCATCTTTTATTATGTTTGAATTTAACTGTTATTTATTTTAAATTAAAAGCTGTTTCAATTAACATCATCTATTATGTTTCCCTGAGAATTTATCTTTTGTCGTTAAGAAATCAACTACTAGCTTTAAACTTGAATAGCTTTTTGACCAATTAATTTTTTTTCATTAAAATTTTACATTTTTAGGTAAAAATTCATATTTTCGGTTTGAGCAATAAACTGTTTTGTATAAAATTAGTCTTTCTGGCTTGAAAAGTTAACAATTTGGTAGAAAACTAAACTATTTCGTTAAAAATTTAACTATTTGGTTAAAAGCTAAATTATTTTTACAAAATATTAACTATTTTAGGTATCTGGGGGGTGTTATACTAAGGTCAACGGGGCTGCCAAGGCCGCAGTGTTGGAACATAAGACAATCACGATACACGAAATGGAGGCGGTTAAAAAGTATCCTATATTGTTAAGGTATTTTATGGACGGTCCTTTACGAGCATTAAAATTTTCACTTATCGTTTGCGAGTTAAAAAAAAAATTCTCATGTTCACAAAATGTACATATGAATGTGGTTTTTTCTGTGAAAAGCGACGGTAAAGCCTAAAAATCAGATAAATCTAAAAAGAAAATTGGAATATCTGAATTACTTCAAAATCATCAAATTTAGACATAATTTATATTTTTGTTTTGAATGAGCTGTCAAAAATACTGGTCAGTTCATGGAAAATGTTTTTTTTGCTTAGAAAAATGCTTGTAGCCTAATTTCCTATAAAAACTGACATATTTCGTCGCTGACTGATTCTGCGACATAAAGTGTAGAATCTACCAGACTTGAAACGGATTCAGTCTTATTATTCTAGTGAATAGCAATTTTCCCTAATTATTCTTTTTTCGTGTGAACGTTTGACATGATTTTCATTTTTTCGAATGACCATTTACCCTATTTTTTATCTTTTTGAATTAACAATGAGCATAATTTATAATTTTGAGTTAACATGGGTTATAAGTTTATTTTTTCCGAATTACTATTTGCCACAAATTGCATTTATCCCATTTATCATTTAAGATCATATTGATTTTCGTTACGACAGAATCTACCATTCATTTAGAAGAATTATAATTTTTCATAATTTATTTTTAATTACCATTTAGAATACTTTGGAAATAATATGTTGCGTAATTTAAAACTGCCCCCTTATGCATATTTAGATATTTGGTTTTGCTTCTAACTTGAAACAGCACTAAAATTTTCAAATTTTATATTTCCGTTACTGGTTAATGTACTTCTCTTGTAAAATTGGAATTTCTTGAAATTTAAGAACTCATTTGAACAAGTCGCTGCCGTGACCGGAAGGAACAGCGCCATCAGACATGATATTGTCTCGCTTATGAACATGACCTTAAATTTTGATCTCCAATTTCGTGTACCATAGACATATTCCAGATCACTTGAAAAGAGCACGTGGCAAAGCAGCTCCTTGTTTTACGACCATTAACCATTTTGTCAGGAAACAAGTTGGCCGTGAAACATAACACTGAGGTGACTGAAACCCCAAGGGACCAATTTCCATTTGGCACCTCGAAGGTCATCTGTTAACAACTCCAACCCCAAGGAATAGATGCAACTTAATTTTTAACATTTATTATTAATTTCTTTGTAATATTTTTTTAAAGGGAAAAATCAGTACTTAACCTGGCGAAAAAATTATTTTTATTAAAAATAAGAACTTTTCGTTTACGTTCAATGAAAGTTTTTGTTAAGTTCGAAATTATTTATGTTGTTATACTTCAAACAACTAAATTATTTCAATTTTTGGACAACTTACATAATTCGAGGAAATGAATTTTTTTCTGCTCAAATATGAATAAATTTTGATTATGGTTCGAACTTCAAATTTTGGAATTCTTGTAATATTTAAAGAGTATATAATAAAAGATTTGTATCACTTTCAAATTGTATTTTAAAGATGTTCAATTTGTTACGGTTTACGTATTATTATATTTTCTGTGCACTTGTACACATGAAATTGTTTAAGACTTTTCATTCGACCACCGAAGTTAAGCAGTGCTTAGCTCGAATAGGTTCGGATGGTACCCGACGTACTAGATTGGGTGCATTTATTAGCCTCTCAGCTGCCTGTATACTCGAAATAATAGTAATACTAATCCTAATCAACAATGTCTGCAATGTTCTTTTGATTGTTAACTGTGAATATTTTTTTGTAAATTCGGTACCTCCGTGTTAACCCCAGATTGGAAAGTTTAAAATGGAAGTACCGAATTTAAGGTTTTTAAAATTTTGGCATAAAGGTTTTACAAATTCCAAAAACATTTCCAAATATTTTTAAAAGATTTCGCAAAGATTTCGAAAGGATTTATTTAAATATTAAATTAAATATTAATTAAATATTTCGCAAAATTTTGGAAGTTTTCGTAAAGATTTCCGATCGATTAAGAAGATTTCAATGATTTTCCAAATATTTCACAAAGTTTTCGGATAGATTTATAAACTTTTACAAAGACTATAATTGTTTTTTAAAGATTTCTCAAATATCGCTAAAATAAACAAATTTTCAACAAACAATAATAGTTATAGGAAATATGAGCAATTAAATAAGAATTTGTAATTGCACTGTACATATGTATTAAAAAATAAGAATTCTAACAGATCCTTTTATCAAAACATGTATTTGATTAGTTTAGAAACTTATAAATATACTGGAGTATAAATTTATTTAGAACTTGGAATTTATTACAACTTTTTCAGAAAGTTTATGAAATATTCTTAATTTTATATCCTAACAAATTCTATGAATCTTACGTCTCAACATGAAAATGTTTGTTAACGTTTGCAATTTTTATATATTAGTTTGCAAAACTTTATAATTCTTAGATTTTTAAAAATTATTCTTCATAGCTTTCAAATTCCATCGCGTTCAATTTGAAAAGAACTGCTAAAAAATATTCTAAATATTATCTACAATTCTGTATTTATATTAATCCTATTCTATGAAATTTAAAAGGCCAAATGCCTATTTATCCGTAAACATATTACCCATATCCACAAAGGTATCCCTTCATAAATTTAATCTCTGGAAGTCACACACATGCATCTTATTGAATTGTAACTACTTCCTCTATCGAAAAGCGCCATTCATCGTTTTCTCCACCCTCGTTTTCCTTCACCGAGCATTTGAGTTTATGTATAAAGCTAATGTATTATTTAGTATCTGAAGATCGGCCACCCTGTGGATTGTGATCCGTCATCTTTAGTAGCTAGCTGTGAGGACGTTAGAAACATCCTCTACACAGTCTACGGCTACGAGTCTACGAGTAGGATTCTACGTCTACTCTACTTGTTTTCTCTCGTGCACTCCATGATGCGTTTATGGTCCAGCCGGAAGCCCTCCAGAGCAGCGCGGGAGGAGGCCGGATCTTACCATGAAACGGGACTTTTGTTAGGCCCATTCTGACTCGTAAGTATCTGCGCGCCTTTCGAGTCCCTTTCGTCTTTCGAGCTTCGCAGGAAAACTCATGACATTTCATGAGGGTTCGGAAGAAAAATGACTAAATCTACAACTCGGCCCTTTTCGATTTCAAGCCCATCGACCCAAGGTCCATCGCCTAATTGAGATACTTGTGGTTCAACTTTGCTACCAATCTTGCCTAAATGTTTTTTACTCTCCTTTTCAAGGATGGTCTAAGCTTATTGATAGATGCTAACTTTCTGAAAAGAATAAGCTGTTCAGTGATCAATAATACAAGACTAAAAACAAACAATTATACAGTTCAATTGACTCTTACAGATAAAATACAATTATTCATTATACAAACCCCCTCTGCAGTCAGAATTTTACAACTGTGAAAAGGTTGATTGAACAACCCTACTATCTGGATCAGAGTGGATCAGAAAAGTAAGCTTTTGCCGGAAGCTCTTTGGAGTGGTAGGAAGCACCCCTGCTTTAGTGACAAGGGAGAAAGAGGAAAAGGAAGAGGTAAAAGAGGAGGGATGGAGTGGCTCGGTCTCATCTTGCATCCACAAAGCGGCTCCGCATCAGATAGCATTTGTTTTAAATATATGGATCGGGACCCAGGTCGAGGGCTCGTGGGTGGGTTGTTGGCAAAGAGGGAAAGCAGGAGGGAACGAGGATGGGGGTGAGGATGAGTATGGGGTAGAGGATAACAATACCCATATCCCACAAGCTACGTGATTCTCCTTCTACAAACCCCTGCACCTCTGACTTTATACGACACAACTCGTTTCCTCTACATTCCCCAGCTCCAGATTCCAGGATCACCCAGGGCTCCAGGAACCAATACTCTCGCCTTTCGCGAATGACGCTGCTTTCCATTCGATCTCTCTATCGTCTATCCTCCCTGCGGCCAGATATCGGCTTCCCAATAATCTAACGCCTAAACGACTTCTCCAAGCCTCTACCAATAGCATCACTGTTCTGGCTTCCTTCTACTGGTTGCCCTTCTTTCGCTTTTTTCATTCCTGTCGATATCAGGATTTAGGGAAACTGACTCTCATTATACGAGTTCTGTTTTTGATTACTTTTTTTACTTGGTGACGTAAATTGTCGAATACTTTTCCATATTGAGAACACCAGAAATAAGAAAATTTTGTAACAAAAACTTAATTTCTTGCTTTTTATAATGATTTCTTTTAATGCGACTCATGACCTCCTTATATCCCTGTCCATTCACGCACTCATTTCACAGCTTCACCCCACTTATCCCTTCATTATCTCGTCCTAGTCCCCCTTTACATCCATCTTTCCATCAACAACTCTACTAAATTTCATCTCTTCTCTCTCCATTTCCTCCCTCCATTTCTCCCAAATTCGTCGGCTCACTCCACCTTACTTGATACCCAATCTTCTTCACTATTTCTCCTTCACCTTTCAGATATTCCCATCCGTTAACCCTAATTTTTCTTTCCCTGTTTTCTGTTTGTCTATTTACACTCCCTATCATCATCCTACAACCCTTAATTTCTAATTTCTTTCGCTTGCCTCCCACTGACCCTCATTTGCTTATTCCCTCTGAATTATCTTAGAATTTCATCATCCTCTCCTTTAACCCCTTTAAAACCCCCCTCTCTATTTGAACTCTCTTCACTAGCTTCACCTTCAACGGTTTCTATCCCTGTTCTCTCTCCAATTTACCGCCACTTACTTTCCCCTTGTCATTCTTCCTGCTCCTCTCCCGAGAGCCGAACTAACAATTCTGACACAAGAACAATACATAGAAACTTTGTCGCAATTGTGAGGAAACCCTGAACTCTTGAGTTTTAACGACGTTTAGAGGCCTGTCCACTATCTAATCGCGTCGAAGCTTCAATTTGCTGTTCTTGCATCAAGACCAGTAATTATTTTTCTATCCCTATTTCCTCGTTATCGCTTGACAATCCTCATCAGCACCTTTCTACTTCTCACCTGTAATTCCTCAAAACTCTACCCCTTTTCCTATGCATTTTTTTTCCTTTTTTTATCTCGCTAAACATAATATCCTGCAAAATTATAAAAGATGATTACGCTAATCCATAATTCACACCATATATTACTCATACTCAGAAAAAATGAAAATTTCCAATTGAAAAGACAATCGGTATCCATCAGGTTGATCATATACTATCTGGATTTATTTTCTAAAGACAGAGGTCGACTATGAGCCGGGTTGGATTACTTGAGCTTCGGGGGTGGGACGTTAGGGAGAGGCCGGAAAATGGGAGCAATAGGAAGAGTAGGGGAACAAAGAGTTTGAGGATCTCTGATCGAGCGTAGGTGTCGCGGGTATCAGGCGATGCAAGGTTTTCTCCTATCTCCGCCAGTAAATCCGGCCGTAAGTTAAACTATTGGGGAATCAAGGCAGTTCAAGTGGCAAGACGCCACACCGAAGAACCGCTCCCGCAGAGGGCTTCCAAGATCCTCCAGAATCAAGTTTACGTATATCTCGTTGCCTATCATCTCCATCACCATAGATTGCCCATAAAGAACCCCGGCAATCCGTGGTTATACGCGGAGGGCACTATCGAATACTGAAATCCTTTAAATCGATCTTCTTGCGCTTTCCGTTCTCAAGTCTTTTATATATTCGCTTCCTGTGTTTACGAGGACGCATCTCTCGATATTTGTTGGACTGGAAATCGATCCTACTTTTCTCATTAATCTTTTTCCGCGTAAAAACTCTATTCTAAATCTATAAAGAGAAACGAATTTCACTTCGTATTTTGATCAGTTTTATCACTTGTATCGACAATTTAATTCGGATAGGTCCAAAGAGGACTTACCTTAGATCAATTATTACTATCTCATAATTTATGATTAAGTATTAGAATCATCTGCAATTTGACAACCCAGTTTTTCAATGAAGCCCTACGATTTCAGATCCTCTGAAGCCGAAAATTAAGTTTCGGTGATCACATCAGACTATTTTAGGTCCTAAAAAAATAACGATTTCGTTAACCAGCCTTCCTTGTCCAATGACGAGGAGGCGCATACAGAAGTTATAAAGAAGTATTGTAGCTTTTCAAAAGTCTTAAAAACTTTACCTCAAACATTTTTTTGACAGAACTTATCATTTTGGGTTTATTTATTGAAAATACTATGAAATAATCCAAACAATTAAAATTTTTAGTCGAGCGCAACAATATACTGAGAAAAAATTAAAGTAAAATCATAGCTTTTAAAAAGTTCTGCAAAATTTAATTCAAATATTTTTTGTTCGGACTCGAAATATGGGGAGAAGTTTCTGGAGAATTTTCAGTTTTTAAAAATCCATACAAAATTTCTTTGAACCGTTTTCAACAGAACTCGTCGTTTTTAAATTACTGATCGAAAATTATACTAATAAAAAAGAAATTTTTAATATTGCACTGAAAGACGCGAGATACACAAAAACTCTACAATAGGACTTGTATACGAATTTCTGTTTCATCTATCAAAAATCCTATGAAAAAAAATTTTTAAATGATATGCAAGATAGAGGGAAGAAAGTTTGTAGAAAGGATTGTAGCATTTTTTAAAAGACAGATCAGAAAATAAATATACATTTAAAAATTTGAGTCGAAAACTGAGCGTGAAGCGCAACAAAATGTATACAACAAAGACCACAGAGCGTTGAACAATTAAATAATTAACTATTATGATTATGAGATGCTTTTGCTAAAATTTCATTCAAGCATTCCAAGTGTACGCTAAAACTTGAGAACGAAGTGAGCCACGCGCATGTTGCCCAAAAAGAATGTGCCCGCGCAGCAGGCACATTTTTTGTTCATTAGCGTGAAACGAAAAAATCATTTTTAGAAGTAGAAAAAAGCCTTAAATAAAAATTAGTGTTTGGAAGCTTTCCAAGAGATACTAAATTGTTTATAATTTCTTCATTTTTAACTTCTTATATATAAGAAAGAAGAATATACATAACGAATTTTATTATTTATCGCAAAAGAGTTACTAAATGATTTAAAACAATTGCATTTTTCACTAATAAATTAATTACTTTGCACAGTGGGAAAGGAAAATGTAACTAGAATAAAAAATTGTTTTCGGAGGAAATTGAAAAATAAATGAGTAATATTTGAAATCTCATAATGACCTTGAGTTGCTGACTCGTTTTAACCAATCCCAGCAGAAAAGCGAAGGTTTATCTTAATGGCTTTTCTGGCTAACTTTCGAATCGCAAATCAAAAAATGTATTTAAAAAAGTTCTTCATCAGGACGACATATTTTCAGTTTTTACATTCTCATCATTTATAATTGAGAAAGTATCAGAATTGTCTAAAATTTGACAACACGGTTTTTCAACCAATCTTAATGTTTCGTGATCCCCTTAATCCGAAAATCAAGTTTTTACGATGGCTGCTATCCGTCCGGCCGTAAACACGATAACTCTCTAAAAAATTAACGAATCAAATGGATCTGTTGGGCACTTTTTTAAGGTCCTAAGGGAAAGGACGAGCTCGTTAATCAACCATTTTGGATAAAAATTCAAAAAGTTAAAGCATTTTCAAAATTTTTAGGACCATTTTTTTGTATGTTAAAAATTGCATGTACGGCTATTTATAGTACTTAGAAAACCAAACAATTTATCCTAATGACTTTTTTCGGTAAAAATAAAATTCTCAGAGTTATAGCATTTTCAAAGAATTTTAATTCAATATTTTAAGCCAAACAACGCATCACTTTCTGATAGGACACGTAGTTTTGGTTTTAATCATTATATTACATTAAAAATAAAATTGAAAAATTTGTGGAAAAACGACAAAAAGTACGGAAACAAATTCATAGAGAAAGTTATTCATCCAAAAAAGAGATACAAATTTGTAATAATACATTACTTTTTATCATTTATGATTAGAAAAGTATTAGAATTGCGCAAATTTGACATCACAACATTCAGATTTTGAACCAAACGACGAGGAAAAAAAAATCTCAAAGAGAAATTAGAGCTTTTAAAAAATCCTAAAAAATTACTTTTACCCATTTTCCAGTAGAACTCGTAATTTCGTTTTTATTTATCATAAGTAGTATACAGAAAATCGAAAATTTCAATATTGCGCCAAAAGGCGCGAGATACGTAAAAATCTAAAAGAAGACTTGTCGGATATTTTGCTTTATCCTTAAAAAAATAATATCAAAAGTAAAATCCTATTCTCAGCATAACAACGCTTAATCGAAAAAAATGTCTGAAAAAAGTATTGTAGTTTTTCATTTATTTTAAGTTGGTTGAGAAAATATACATTTACAAATGTCTGTCAAAAATCGAGCGCGCAGTGCGAGTATCACGATAAGAATGTGTAGCTCAAAGCCTACAGAGCTTTGAGAAACTTAATCTTTTACTATACTTAATTGAGTAGAAAATTCAGAATATGAAGACGCATATAATTACTGCGATCTAAAAGAGATCTTTTTGATAATGTTTTATTCAAGTATTCCAAAATCAAAGAATAAATTTCCGAGCGCGAAGCGCGAGGTAAGCCATTATCGAGCATGAAGTCCTATAATAACATTTTAGGAATCTAATTTCTATAATATAAGCATTTTATGAAAACCGTAAAAAGACAAAAGCGGAACTTTTCAATTTCTTTTGTCTCTGCTGAAACGCAATATATTTTTAACTTTGCACATTTACAAGGTTTTAAGAAAAACCGGTCTACTCGGTACTGTAGTAGTTTTTTGAAGCTTCATATTGGGATTTCAACGAAACTTCTTTTACTATGACGATTACATTGTTATAAACTGTTTTAAACATTTACAGGACATTGTAGAAAAAATATTCTTAAGGTTCGCTGTTATGAAAATGGTTCGTTTGGATAAATTTATATTTTTTGAATGATTGAACGTTGGTATATTATTATCTAAGACGACGAAGGACAAAGTATGTTACTTGGCACCAAATTCTAAGTTGTCAAATATTCTTCCAAAATGTATCAAATTCTTGATCACTAAAAAAAAAACAATTTGGCATCTATGTAGGAAGATTGTAAGGTGGTTGCAATTTTAAATGTAGTAGTAATGTAGTTGTTAACTGTTTCTTGTAAAATGTGCAACACGTTGTTCCATTTTCCAAATTCCACATATCCTTCTTTGAACTTCAAGATTCAGAATCTACTCAACTTTTTGCCCTTGACCCATTTTAAACGTGACTCATTCGTTTCATGAAGAAGGTCTAAGCTCGCACATCCTTTCCTAAAGTTGGGTCCAGGAATTTTTTTGGGTCAAGGAATGCTAAAAGTCACATTCCATTTAGCTGACTCAAGAATTTTCCGAAAAATTGCTAAATGTGGGATTTTGTGGTGCACAAAACAGTCTTTAGTTCTATTTAGCACGTTAAACTTACAGAACAGAACTGTTAGGAAGTTTTAGGAACCTGAGGAAAGGAAGCGTGACGGACGTACCGAGTGAGCTGCTGGACACGATCATAAACGCATTACAGCCGGAACGAATGGAGACTGAACCAAAATTAGGGAAACTTTCGGATGGTCGCGCGACCTCCTAGCTTCTCTCTCCCTCCTCTCAAGCTTTCCACGTCATTGTAGACCGCCTTACGAATAAATACCCAAAATTGCGAACGATCCGTGCAAAAGAAGGCACGCCGAGTAAATATATAGATGGTGGTAGAACGAGGGTCACTCAACACTCAGGGGGTCCAGCAACATGCCTTTTATCATGGCATTTTTCACAGGTGACCTGATCACCACTTTAGCCACGTGTCGCATCCTTTAAAAAATTTAACATTTAATAGACGGTTCTTAATAATATATATTTTTGTGAAGTAGAATACAAATATTCAAAAGAGAGAAACACATTCAGTTTGTTAGTTAAATTTCGCGCCAAAATTGTGGCGTGAAATCTAAACTCCGAGATAATCTTTGATTTCATTCGTTAGGAGAAATATTTTGTAATTTTAATATAAAATAATGTTTGCAGTTTTGGAAATTGCTATTCTTTTATTTTACAAAATTAATTTATTTGACTTCAAGATTGATATAATTGCTCCCTCAATTCAGGTTTTTAGAAGGCACGCGACGACGATTTGGTTTTAGATCCTGAAGGAGAGAAGAGAATATAAGCGAGATTTTGAGATGGAGAGTGGGGCCAGAATGGGCGTGCTGTTAGCTCAATAAGCACCCGCAAACCCAACCTCCGACTCACCTCGTGAAATCTCTTTCACCTCGAGATGAGTGATGGTCCAGCATCAGGATTCATCTTCCTCTCTTGCTACCAAGGTGAAATGTCTCAATTATATTTCGATTTAACTACTCGACGAAAAAGTTGCAGAAAAGTTAAGTGTGCAACAACTTGTGACGTATTTAACCCTTAAATGACACACGTCTAAAAAGTCGCATACTTGCCATACGGGGTCTTTTCGACCCCAGCCAACAAAACTAGCAATAAATCTGAGAGTTCTAATTATTTTGATCTGAAAATTTTTTCATATGTACTTTAACATATTTTTTATCATAACATTAGATCACTATAACAAAAAAATTATTTTTACATATTAAAAAAAATTATGAAAAAAAAATATTTTATTAAAAATTTAGAATTACGTGTATGAAATAGTGAACTTTTAAATAAAATTAATGTTGACCAGGAATTTTCCAAAAAGTATAATTATTTTGAGAAAAAATGGCAGATATTTTCTAAAATTTTCACGCATACAAAAAGGTTATTCAACAATGTTTGGTACATTATAGACATTGAAATAAGTCACTGTAGTCGTGAAAAAGTAATATTACATTAATA
>JAAAKG020000031.1:2884841-2910329 GCA_010014905.2 Druon quercuslanigerum
CTTTCTATTATCTTAGTTTGGAAATCTATTCGCACATCCGGTTTCTGTAGGTTCTCAATTTTGATTCGCGTTTGTTTCGTTTGATCTAGTATATTGCAGACTCAAGTTGATTGTAAACTTCAAAGATTTTTAAAAATATATAGATAATTATATAAAATGAAGATATGAAAATATCTATACCTATATTATTACTAAACCGAGATACCAATACCATTGTTACCATTTTTTCTGAATCTTCTACTTGTGGTATTTTCAAATGCTGAATTCTCATATAAGAATTTGCATATATTGTAACATAATTGTAACACTTGGCCTGGTTTTGATCAAATAGCCCAAAACCCTATTGCTTATTTTTTTAATTCACTAGAGAGTCTGAATTATGAGGACTATTTAGTTTTTTTTTAACTTGTATGTCCATCTGTATTACACGAATTGTTGCCACGTTCTATAGATATTCAATACATAGAATGTATTTCTAAGATCTTGCGTGCACTCTCGACGAGTTCTACAAGCAATAATGAAGGGTAGAAAATGCTCCTCAATCAGGGGTAATTTCAACGTAAAATGGTTTCTCGCCCTTGCATTAGGCTCTCTACTTTTTTAGCATGTTCCATGCTTTAAAATTATTTAAAATTTATTAAAATGAATGAGAAATATATTGATATAACTCAGAGGGCATATACTTTGTTTTCTACGAAAAAATGTAATATCAGCGCTTATGGCATTCGCTACGACTTTAAATGTTTATTTCTCAAAAAGCGGTTACTCAAAGTATTTATCTCAAAATTTCTTCAGTGAATTGTTTCTCAACCTAAAGTTTGATTTTGGACTTAAAATTTTTAAGTGTGTTAGGGACATATTCGATGCAGGATTAGCCAAAAATGTTGCATTTTTACGGATATAATCTATTTTAAAGACTTGAAATAATGCCCCATTTTACTCGTTAGGAGAATGAGTTTCAATAACTCTTCGATAAAATTATATTTCAATTATTTGACTTAAAAGATATTGTGCCACATATTTTTGAGATTACCAGTTTGCGCCAAGCTTTGAAATCTGATCATCTAATTATAGTCGGCGAGGTTATAGGGAAAAAATTGTTGGAACGAAAAATAAAAATTGTTAAATATTTAGAACTTTTGCATCGAACTATAGAAGTTTTTGATGATTGTAATATTAGAAATCTTTCGTAAAACCTTAAAACTAAGATCATTTTATCTTTAGTTGCTTAATTTTTTAAAATATACATTGTTTTACCAAAAGTAATTTATTCAGATACTATTTTTCGATTTTTTTAAAAATATTTTACATAATACATCAAGTCTGTGACACTGAAAGTGACAGCTGAAAAAAATATCTTTATCGAAATGAAATGTTTGTTGGTTTTGAAATCTGAGAAAATACACCAAAGAAATACATTAAAGGTGTTTTTATTTAATAAAAGAATATATTTTTTAAATCCTGCTATGAATATCGTTTGAGTGGAGAGCCACCCAAATGTGGTGAATCATCCTCACTGAGGACGAGTCATGTCAAGCACCGTCAAAGTGTCGAACTACGTGGATTGCAGAACACTCAGGGAAGAAAACGTCTGCAAACGTCGAGTTTTTGGAATTTTTCGAATCTTATTTTAAAACTAATTTTATTTTAAAGCATAACAGAAAGTATGCGAATTATAACCTTTTAAAATTAACTGATTTCATCAATTGAAATATTCCTTTTCAGTCAGTAGTTCCGCGACCTGGCTCTATCTTGCGGTTAACTGAATGAATTAGTAATTTTTATTAAACTAATTGAATCAGTACATTCCTAATAATAATCAGTAGTTCAGTTATAGCTATGGCAATTATTAGCATCCAACTGCCAATCAGTTCTATTTTACTGATTCAAATTTAGAGAGTATAGAGATCTTAAATCCAAACTTTTTTACGTCCGGGAGTGATGATTAAAATATTTCTTGAGGATTAGGAAGAATAATAATTTTATCCGATTCCTAAAACGATACGTCCACACTTTTATCAGGTGTTTTTAAGTTGCAGCGTTTCGGTAACGTACCATTACCCGCATCAGGCGTACAAGAAGATAAGAAAAGAAAACTCCTCGATTAAAAATTTGGTTAAGTCCATGGTTATATATAAACATTATCATTTTAAAATTGGTTAAACATTTTTTTTTTATTTAAAAAAATGTTTAATGTTGGAGATTTTGACATTGTTTTTAGGTTAGAATTATTGAGAGTTTACTTCGAATCACCATTGAATATTATATTCATCAATATTAGTGCGGAAGAGGTAAAAATATGCACTTGGGGATACGAACAACTTTTCCGCTGCCGGACCAGATGGTACGAGTAACTTCTGGTGGAAGAAGTTTACTGCTACACATTAACGCACTATTCAAAGAATTCAGCCTGTCTGGTGAGAGGTGAACGAACAATGTGACTCGAAAAAAGGTGTAGCAGACCACCGCGAAAACCTGCTAATTGACAGGTGCGTCTGCGAAGACGCAGCAGCACATCAGCGCGTACTGTCAACGGCCTAGATGGACAGCTTGAAGGTTCATCCACACATAATGAGATACATAGTGAGATTGATGCCCCTTTGGAAAACTAGAGTTACTATTTCATCTGGAAAATATTAAGTGACAACGAGCATGAGCCCCTTGCTTTTTTGCATCATACTTCTGCCTCTATCAACGTTAATATACATGCATAGTAAAATAGAGTGCGTCAAAGTTAAAAGTCCATTGATGCATCCAAATATTGCCAAATATTTACTAGTAATGTAATAACCTACAATTCATCGACTAAATTCTTATTCATGATCAATGTGCAACGTACGGATTGGATTTCCATCAAAACTCACTGTAAATGTCAGAATTTTTACGTGAATACAGATGGTTTTAGGTTAGGTGTCCTAATTATTCGCTTAATTAAACTTTTCTACCTAAAATCCAGTATAATTGATGTTCAACTATTAAGAATATCATGCTTTATTATTTAAAATTGGACATTACTGCCAAAATTATTTTTAATCTATGTAAAGTGAAATTACCTATACAAATGTAAAGTAAATGTATATTAAAATTGCAAACATTTTTAACAGTGTATGAATTACTTGAAGATCTATGCCTCTGGTGAAAGAAAACATCAAAGTGCTTTAAATTTTGTCAAGGAGTACACACAGGAGACATTGTGATGGGCTTTGGATTGGTCAAGTTTGCCCAACATTCATCTGAAGAAAGGAAAGATTATTGGCGTTCCCAATGATCCTGAGCTTGTTGATATAAGTGTTATTAGACATTGTAACACTAGAGAGACCTGTACGTACCTGGGCGGGCCTCCAAGCCACCTTCAGATCATAACTTCAGTGAAGAAGTCTGTCCTATCTCTGAGTGTCTCGCCCACGCGGCAAGGAAATATCTCTACAGACATAATGCGGTTCTAAGACTGCCTAATTACCATTTGTGTCGCTCTTACGGTGTTGGCCGAGACCCTGTCCTGCCTAATGCTCTGAGGGAAATAGAAGCACTTGTCCAAAACAGCAAGTGACAAATTTTAAAATTGTAACTGTAACTGGGTTTTTGGGAGAGCAGTTTTCGTTTCACACTCGCGGCCTCACAGCATCCTCCAAGACTTCGAGAAACGAACTATATTCGGGAACCAATTCTCATCTGTGGCTAGCTACAAAATTACTGCCTAGGAGAATGAAAAGCAGTAGAAGTTTCAAGATCTCAAAAAGGAGCTGCAACGACTGAACCCAAAATATTTAGTTAAAGTAATTGTATTTGTTATCGGTGTTCTCGAAGGCTTTATCTGTAAACCTTGGGTCGTTTCGTGTCTTCAAGACGTACAAAGGATTCGCCAGCCTATCGTTGTCATTTCATCTTGCTCTACCTATTGGGAAATCCCATGTAGGAAATTATATAGTAAACTATATGGGCAACTATATAGTAATTTGATACCGGATCCTATATAATTTCCCATGTAGTTTCTGATATAGTTTTCTACATAGTTCCCTATATAGTTTCCTATGTAGTTTTATAGTAAGTCCTTACCCACATAGCGCGCCTCCCGAAAAAAACAGGTATTTTCTGGGTACTTGGTTCAAGTGCCCGGGTAGTTTCATGTCCGCCGTGATTTTTTGTACTTAATAAAAGTAAATTAATGCGACAAATATTTACCGAGATTTCAGTGTTTTCAATAGAAGGAGCTGTAATTAATAGAATCGAGTGAGAAATCGACTTAACATATAAATGTATTTAAATTTTTGTTTTTTTTTTGAAGAATTGAAATGCTAGTAAGAAATAATCAGGTTTTTTCAATAAATACTTAATAAAAAAACGTATTTATTTCATTAGGCCCGAAAAAGTTGATTAACATTTTAAACTTTTTAGAAGCTATAGAAGTTGTCAGGCTGATGCCTCCTCGCCAATTAATGCAAGGCTTCAACTTGAATCATTCTTATATCCTTGACGATTAATCTTAGTTGCAAAAAAGGGTAGCACTAGTGCTGCATGACGACCAAATGCGGAACTAATACTACCAATCGGCCTGCGCGGTGACTAGTAGCGGGAAATTTAAATTAGTATCTTACATAATATAAAGATGATATAATTCCGAGCTTTCAAATGTAATTCAACTTGAAAAAGTGTGCATTATTAGCACATAATTTTCTTCAAGAATATTTACGCAATGACCAGAAAATATTTTATTAACTCAAACATTCATTGAAAGATAGACAGTAAAGGTAAATTATAGCAATAAGAAAATGATTCCATGATTTTAATTTAATTTAAATATACTGTGCATGTTTTGAACATTTTATTTCTAATTAATAACTTTAATCAGAGACATAAAAACAGATTAATTCAACGACCGAATCCATTTCGTTTCAGACAGGGTTTTACGCTTAAAATGCAGAATCTCTTAGGAACGAAATATCATATCTATCGAATCTTTATTTTTTTCTTCAAATTTGAAGAAATAAAACAAATAGAAGAAAGGTTTTTATCAGAATCATGCCTGCCAAACGTTTTTTTTGGCCAGGAGAATTTTGAAAGATATCGCAAAATAAAAATCCATTTTTTAAACTTTGTTAGAATTGCAAACTTTCATCTTAAATTTTTTCCGTATCTTTTATTGTTTCCGCAAAAAAAATAAAATTTGATTATCACACAAAAAATTCTTCTAGACACAAAAATGATATCTTTCTTATCAAAGTACAAATTTAAAAACTTGGCAATAAATATAAGGGTGGATTTTTTCAGGATTATTGAAGTTTTTTAATATGCCGTTGTTTTGTGAATTTTAAACCTTTTTTAAATTTGCCAGTGAATTGTTTTTCAAATCGGAAAAATACATATGGCCTTATTTCCTCTAAAAAACAACATATTTCGTCTTCAAAAAATTTTGCAATTTCAAGTGTGAAACCCTGACTGATTTAAAATGGATTCGGTCGAAGAGGGGGTAAATAATGTTTGCGCGCGTCTTTTTGATTTCACGGTCAAGGGTATATTTATGGGACACTTCGCGCTCGATAATGTATTTTCCTCGCGATACGCCTTTGGTATTTTTACTCCAGATTGATGCAAAGAACTTTTATAATCAAAGGTCAAAGCATCGACGACTGTAATTTAATGGTCATAAATTCTTTTTTCTTAAAGCTCATTCGGCTTTAACGAACAAATTTTCATCATTTATCTCAAGTTTCGCACTTCATTTTTGTCAAAATATGAACTTTACTATTTATAAAGCGTATCTTATATTTGTTTATGTACTGCAATCTGGGACAGCTTATTCAGGTATTTCTAAATAAAGTAAAAATTTAATGTTTCATGATCACTTTAACATTCGTTCTTTATTTTGTAATAATTTTTATTCTTAGCTACCCTGAAAACTGTATTATTTCAATAAATTTTTCCTATTACAATTCAAAATATACATTTATGCATATTGAAAGAAAAGTATCTTTCTTTCTTATTTATATAATTTAGAAAAGTGCGCGTCCTATCGAAAAAAAAAACAATTTCTTTAATAAACATTTTACTGCTTCTTGCGTCGGATTTCCATGAATTTTATTTGCTTATTTTTCATGTATTTTTTACGAATAAAACAACAACTACCTTCCCTCTAAAGGAGTGAATAATAACAAATTTGTAGATATTTTTTGAACGACAAACTTTTTAATTTCTCATACATTTTTTATGTTATTTGTTACGTTTAAAACAGAAACTATGCGTTATATCAAAAAACGAGTTATGAAATGTTTCGAGCCCTTATTTTGGGTCAACAACTTTTGTCTTAATTTTTCCGTAGCTTGTGTCGTTTTCCCAAAAATTTAATTTTTTATTTTTTTTTGTTAATTTTCGCAAATAAAAACAAAAACTACGCGTCCCATTATTAAAGTTTTTGTTAACAAATTTATATATCTGTTTTTAGTGGATAATTTTTGCAAGATGATATTTTTTCGTCTTTTGTACAGTTTCACCGCAAAATAGAATTTTTTATTTTTTGTTACTTCCTTTTTATGGTCAAAACCAGAACCGCTTGTCAAAAAATGCTGGTAAGCGAACTCGTTCTTTTTTTCTGCTCCATTAATGGGTATATGTAAGATTGCATCCTAATCTGCTTAGTCTTTAAAACAGTTATCGCCTAATTCCTTCTAAAAAAACGATATACTTCGTCCCCTAGAGATTTTGTGATTTCAAGTGCAGAATCTCTGCTATTAAAGTTATTAGTTTAGAAATAAAATGTTCAAAACATGCACAGTATATTGAAATAAAATTAAAACCTGATATAAGTTGCCCTGCTTAGATGCCATGAAATTCATAAAATCATTGAATTATTTCCTTATTGCTAAAATTTAACATTACTGTCTATCTTTCAATAAATATTTGAGTCAAAAAATATTTTCTGATCATTGCATAAATATTTTTTAACAAAATTATGTGCTGATAATTTCCACATTTTCACATTCAATTACATTTGAAAGCTCTGAATTATATTATCTATATATTGTGTGGGATACTCATTTAAATTTCCCGCTAATAATCAGCCGCGTAGGTCGATTGATAGTATTAGTTTCGCACTTGGTCGGCATGCAGCGCTAGTGCTACCCTTTCTCGTAACTGAGATTAATCTTCAAGGATAAAGCTATAGCTTTCTTTATGTCCGAAATGTTAATTAACGTTTGCGGATATACAGTGGTGTGCAAAAATGTTGGGCCAAACAAATTTTCGACCATATACAATAAATAAAAACAGCTAAGAAACGTTGAGTATATATAAACTATTAATATTTTATTGAACTACAAATGTATTGAATTTGGATATTTTTAAAATCGATAATTGACTATTTGTTTGACAATGTTGTTGCTTCTGAATAACTAATAATTTGTAGCCATACCCTTTGTAGAAATTACAGCTGCACATCTACGTGGCGTTTAATCAACTAAGCGCTGAACGTAGTCCTTTGGTATTTTTTCCGATTCTTCCTGCAGAGTTTGCCATAATGCAGCTTTATTCAAATGTTGTCTTGCTGCAACACGAATCTAGGGGTTAAGCTGGGTGATATAAAAGCTTCACTTTTCGCATTTTCAACAATTTCTAGACCAGCTTCGACTTATGTTTTGGATCATTATTTTGCCGAAAGACCAAATCTTTTGGCATCTTCTTCTCGGCATTTGGTTGATACAGGGAATCGTATCTAGTGTTTGTCAGTCCTAAAATCATGCAGACGACGTGTTACCGTACTCCTACTTACACTGACAAGGTTTTCATAGCGGAGATTTTTAGCAATTTCAGAAGCAGTTTTCTTGACATTCTTTCTAGATATCCGTTTAATGATTTTATCAACACGTAAAGTCATTTTTCGTAGTCTACCAGATCGTGGTAGGTCGGATAGACTTGGTAGCAGAAAACTTAGCGATTATTCTATTTGCAGTACTCTTACGAATTTTTAATGAAGCGGCAATTTCATGAGATGTCTTTCCTTGTTCTGAAAGGTTTATCACGCCGGCTTCCCGAATGAAAATATTCGTATATCTCGGTATATTGACCTTAGAATCACTTGATCTCGTACGTGAAGCACAGGACAATTATAAAAAAAAGACAAGTAGCGAGACCTGCGGAGTTTTTAGAAATTTGTAAACACAGTGGCAAAATCAATTTTTCAAAAAACAAGAAATTTTAAAACACATCCATATGTAAAATAAAATTTCCGCTCGATTCTGATAATTAAAGCTTCTTCGTTCTTCCAGTAAAACTCTGAATTCTCGGTAAAAATTTGTCGCAATAATTTACTTTTATTAAAAACAAAAAAATCTCGGCCGACATGAACCTGCATGATTTTTCTCTGTAGTGTTTATTTAAAAAACCTGACTATTTGTTACTATAGTATTTAAATTTTTCAAAAAAACAAAAATTTAAAATATATTTATATGTAAAATCGATTTCTTACTCGATTCTATTAATTAGAGCTTCTCCCATTGAATTCACTGAATTCTCGATAAAAATTTGTCGCATTAATTAACTTTTATTGAGAACAAAAAAATCACGGCGGACATGAAACTACCCGGGCACTTAAACCAAGTCCGAAGAAGATACTAGCTTTTTTCGAGAGGTATGCTATATGGGTAAGGTCATACTATAAAACTACATAGGAAACTATGTAGGGAACTATGCAGGAAATTATATCGAAAACTATATGGGAAACTATACAGGATCCGGTCTCGAATTACTATGCAGTTTCCCATATACATTGCCAAATAGTTTCCCATATAGTTTCCTATATAGTTTTCTACATGGGATTTTTCAATAGAGCTGTGACCACTCATCTCCCGATTGTGATAGGTGGCCATAGGGTTGATTTACCGCGGTCCTACTGGGAATCGGTGTCATTTTAGAGGGCAATTGTACCCAGTGGGACCCGCGGGGTTGCTAATTCCTTGCGCGCGCGCGCCCGCGCGTGTGTGTGTATTCATAAACGGGTGGTCCAAAATAATGTATTTCCGAATTTCGAGGGACCATTCCGTCCCAAAAACTAAATCTTCATAATGGAAAAATGCTCAATCATTAGGTATTTCCACTTTAACTCCGAGTAAACTTTATTTCACTGTATTGAAGGAAACACAATAATAATAATAGCTTCTGAAAACCTAATTTTTTTCATATAAGTTAATTTAAAAATAATTTGTATTTCCTAAAAAGTATTTAATAAAATAATAAAATGATAATAAATATTCATCAAGAAGATATTGCAAATGTGAAGTTTTGTCCCATGCTTTTGGTACATTGTTTTCCTGTCAGCATTCAACGACAAAAAGTTAACTAGTTTTTGAAGTGAAGCCTAATTGACTGCGCGTTAACTTTAACTGAATGACGTCTAAATGGTATTTTTTATCGAGTTTCAAACCCGAAAAAAGCGGGAATGCATATTTCGTTCCATTCCCTAATAATTTAACTCCTTAGTTAAACAAAAATTTAATATTTTTTTTTTATAACAGCATTAAGCCGTTTTCCTTTCGGGGTGGACATGACTCACTCGGTGGGGAAGGGAGTAGTCTGAGAAAGAGGTTATAGGATTTTTTAGATTGATCTATAATCCTCGTGTTATTTATTTAAATAGCACATACATTCCGTAACACTGCTCCGACCCAGGTTGCTGATCAATCTCTCTAGCAATCACCCTAAGTGAAGAACCTCACAAAGTCGTCATGTGAGGTTCCCCGCACTTGGGTCCATTAGTATCCAATGTCTTTTGTTTCAGGCGTTATTCACTCTACTGGCACTCTTTTTATTAACTATTTGCCGCCATACTTTTCTGTCCGGGCATACTTCTCTAGCTTCTTTCACGTCCATGCATTTTTTCATGCAGGCTCTCGGGTTTCCATGGCTTCTTATATCCCTTCTAGTTAGGGTTTCATTCACACATTCTCATCATTCTTTCTGCGGTCTGCCTCTGGGCACGCTGCCATTTACTTTACCTTGAATCACTTGTTTCGTTAGTCGTTAGCCTTTCATTCTCTCAACATGTCCGAACCATCTTAACACACCACATTCTTTAAGAATTATCTCGTTACTCACTTTTTCCATCAGAGTTTCCCCGCATATTGTGCGCAAGAATCTAATGTTACGCTGTCGTATAGTACAGTCGGTACAAATATAGAATTATATGTATCGCCATTTTAGCCTTATTTGGCATATTTTTACTTCTGATAAGGGGACTGACTCTTTATAATAATATATTGTAAAAAAAATAAAAAATATTCTTTTTTAAATGTATGTGTAAAAAGATATTAATTTCGTGAAGACATTAATTTGATAAGGTAAAACTATATAATTTTTCAAGAATCTTCAGAAAGTTCGAAAATATCTTGGAAAATTTCAGATATGTCAAAAAACTTCAGTTTAACTTGAAAGATATTTAGAACTTGTGGAATTTTAAAAGGATAAAAAATATATTTCATAAATTTTCGGAAATATTTCAAAGTTTTTAAATATTTTTCACTCTTTGAAACTTCAAAAATTCCTAAATATATCTTTTAAACTGATTCAAAGTATTCCTTAACTTATCTTAAAATCTTCCAGAGTCTTTTTTAACAATTTAAAAAATCTATTTAAATATTTTGAAATATATTTTAATATTCTCTTTAAATTAATGTAACCAATTAAAAAATCATTTTTAATTTTTTGCAGCAATCGGAAAAATTTTATTCTTTTAAAATCTTTAAAAATTCTGAAAAGATTATAAATTTTTCAGACCAAATATTAAAAAATCTAATTTTTTGCAATTTTTTATAAACGTTTCAAATTTTTTATTTATTTAACAAATTTTAAAAGCTTGTACATATTTTTAAAATATTTCGCCTTTTTCGAAAGTTTGTGAAATCCTTTATAAAATTAATTTCTTGAAGTAAGAATTCATTTTAAATAATCCCAAGAATCTTAGACAATATTTCAAAATTCTTAAAAAGTTTAAAAAATTTTTGTTTCAAAAATATAAAACCTACAGTTGTTTAAATTTTTTTTAATATTCTTGATATTTAAATTATTTTCTAATCTTTTCAAAATTTCTAGAATTTGTGTTACCTTTTGAAAAATGTAGTTTGCTAACATTTTTTTATAATTAAAAAATTGTTTTGAATTCCCCCAGATTCTTTAAATGAATCTTAAAGTCGGGACACGAAGCGATTCAAGGATGACAGCTTTCTGCATCCATCTCGCAAGTGCCTTGGCATATTTTTGGCACGCAGGTATAGCTTTAAGGTTATAAACTAGTGATAGCTTCGCGGCTCCGATATTGAGAGATGAGTTGTAATTATAATTTTTATCAGAGCTCAAAAAAGATTCACCTTTTCAGGATACGTATGCTTCACTAAGTAAAACCGATTTCTTTATATATTTCTTAAATAACTAAACAGAACATTTTTGAATTAGGGTTGTTGAAAAAATCATCAATTTTTTATTAAAATTGGTGTATAAATCAAGATATTATTTATACATTTTAATGAATTCAACCTAAATACTCTTTCGGTCAATAATTTTTTTTTTAATTTAGTACGAATCACCAAGGAATCACATCTTTCAATTGAGACGAATTTTTACTTCAGCCGATTGCGTTGAAGGAAATATTTCCTTGACTCTAAATCACATTTGACTTTAACAATAACCTGATTTTTAGATACAAATCTCTTATTTCTTTTGGCCAATAAGAACGTTAAGTTGCTTAGTTAATATTTCACTGACTGACATACACATTAATTTTCTTAAATAATTTCCTAAGTTTGGTTTAGATAAAATCTTTTGCTTGCATTGAATGAATATTTTCTTTTTTCTTTGATGTTTTCAGTGCGATTAACTCTACAATACATGTTTACTATTTTGAAAACCTCTCAAATAACTGGTGGCCCTTATCAAGGAGATATGAAGATAAATTTGTGGGTATTACATCATTTTTCATACCCTGTAAATTTGAACTAGTGAAAAGACAGTCACTACTTTACTTATAGTAAAAAATTATACTGATTATTAGCTAATTGTATTTTATTATTTTCTGTGGAAGGTATCAACTGTAGATTAGTGTGGGTTTCATGGCCCCCACATCCCGAGGAAGGCCGCTTGGCAACAAAATTTTGTGGGTCCCTCCCTTTCCAAATACTTTTTTTTTTAACTCTAATTAGCGTAATTTTGCATGTTTATTCAAGGGAAATTTCATACGGACTGAAGCATTTTTTTTCTTAATTTTAAACTCATTATTCTTAAGTTTAAAATTCATATTGTACAAAAAGTAGCTGGTAAGCCGCGGGCCCCCTGAGTGTAGTCAGATCAGCCACCCCTTTGTGGGGGCCCATGGTGTGTTTCAAGTAATTCAGATGTAGCGGGCAAATAACAATACTCGTGCTAATTTTTTCGCCGTAGATAAGCTTTAAGAATTGCAAAAGTTTAAAAAAAAGTTAATTTCATCGAATTAGATCTCTTTTATATAAGGAAACGTGAAATACAAATATTTGTATTTAAAAAACCATTTTTAGATTAGAAATCCCGCTTGTCATATATATTTTACCTTCATGCAGGGCCGCATTGCACTTGGGAGCGCAGCGAACTTTTGAAAAAAAGTCTGAGCTATTTATGAAGCTGATAAGCTAGTGAAACAACCAGCGAGTAAATAAAAGTACAAACGAGAGAGCCCACGAAGGCTTTAGTACAAACGCGCCTCTATCGGACGCAAAAAATGAGAGAGCGAGAGAAGAGCAAAGAGCTTGATGTGCGCGGTTGACGGGATGCTGGACCGGAGGTGAGGGGGTGGTCGTATTATAAAAATCCACAAAATAACCGAGCAGGGCCATTAGCAATGCTCTTTTAACCTTCGCCATTCAGCTTCACCCTCGTGATGCGTGTAAATTTTCCAGCGGTGGTCGCTCTCTGGCTACATTTTTCGTCGAGTGGCACTGTATTCCACCCCCTCCCCCCTCCCCCTCACAACCCAATGAACGGACTATCTCTGCACCCCCACTATTGGGTAGCGCGACCTCACCCCCTATTTACCCCCCCACTCACCCCCGCAGTGGTAATCCGACTGGCTAGCCACTCGCGCCAACAAATACCCTCACCGTCAGCCTCCCCGCAATTCCACCGCTGCGCCCCTTCTGCCGCCGCCTCGCGCCTCACCAACGGTGACCAACCCCTTTACTATTGGCAACCCGCGTGACCCTCTCGACTCACTCAATCCACTCGCGGTACACTTTGGTGAACCACCCCGGACACCCCGGACACCACGAAATGTACTGCTGTTCGCGTGGGCCATGTCGACGGGCAAATTTTTTCCACGAACATCCGGAAACACCCATCGCAATTTTCGATTGGAAAATCGAGGGAGGATGTCTAAAGATCGGGTGGTGATACTGCAGTGATGAACTCGTTTCATACGTGTGACGAGTGTGGAATCTGTTATTATTTTTAGAAAGAGTCTACGTGTACCGAACTTTCTGTACAAATATGGGTCTACACAATAATCTGGCTATTCGTACCGAAATCTCGCTACAAATAGCCCCTTTTCCAGCTCTCCCTATTCGTACCGAAAAAATCCAGCTAATTGTACCGCAATTTCAGTACCCGTAGTCACGGCCTTTTTTTATAATATTCTCATCATAATGAGAAGGTGCAAACGGTTTTGGTTTAAGCCACGGATTAAAAAAATAATTAAAATATTTTAAAAATTTATTTATTATATGTTAACAAATTTAATATGAATAAAATATCTATAATTTATTGCATAACTTTTTATTTATATTAATTGATTATTTGCGACCAAAAAAGGTCTGCAAATTTGTATTGACCGTTTTTTGATAAGACGCGTATTTTTATTTTAAAAGTAAAAAATAACTTTCAATATAAATAATTTTAATTTTGGAAAAACGACACAACATAGAATACATTTCACGCAACAAATTATTTATCGAGAAAATATCTACAAATTTCATATTGACCATTTTTATAAAGAACGCGTAGTTTTTGTTTAAATCATGAAAAATACCACTAAAAATTATCAATCTTAATACATGGAAAAACAACGCAAGATACGATGAAATTTTTCATGAAAAAATTGGTCACAGAACAAAGTGTAGAAAGTAATATTACATGCTTTTAATATAATAGAATTCAACATAAAATCGAAAATTGCACGTTTTTAACATACTTTGATCGTCTGCGAAGCGCGAAACATATGATGAGAATGTACTCGTTAAGCCTGAAGGAGCTTGAACAAAAGAGAATTCATAATCAACAAATTACAGATGTCAATGGTTTGTCATTTAGTTGTATGAGCACCTTTCCATGTAACACCGTGATCTCACAATCACGTCATTATCAGGCAATGAAGCTCATGCAAGATATCATTAGTAACATTTACCTCACGCCGGGCTGTCATCATTTGCTCCACGGCTACCTGCGAAGTTGCCCCAACCCCACGATGCTACGTACCCTGTGGAGATACTCCCTTTGTTTTCCAACATATCTATTCCTATTTGAAAAATATCAGTATGTCCAAGAAAATAATTTTAATATACAAAATTATATTAAGTTCAATCTAATAAACATTTCGAAAAATTAAAATTAAAACATTTTTAGAGATATAAAACTTTTTAAAAGGAAAATTTGTATATAAGAAATCGAGGAAAATATTTTTAAGTGCAATGTTCCTCGACAATTTGTATTCTTAATGCTTGCGGCTTTCAGGAGATTAATTTTTCACATTCACAGATATCATAAGAGAAAACTTCATTAATTAACACTATTTCTCTTATACACATAAATCTGTGTTTAAGGGTTTCAAGAAAAAATGGATTTAATATTTAAGTCGCTAAAAAATAATTTTAAAAGAGTTTCTCGACTGCAGTGTTTTCTGAAAACTTTTAAAAAATTTGGTTATGAATTGGCTGCATCTAGTCGTCCCGACTTTCGGGATAAATAGCATTTTTTTCATCTTGGGCTAGTCATCCCCAATTTCGGGACGAGTAGCCGGAAATCAAGATAAAAGTAGTCATGCCGAAGTTGGGCATGACTAGCTTCGTCGTCCCGAAAATGATGCATATTATGAAATTTTTTTCCTTTTAACTAAATAAAAATTAACAAAAGTGTTAGTCATCCCGAAATTCGGGATAAATAATTATGTCTGTGACCAGTCACAGGGGTGCCTTCCTGCCCCCGCGAGGCGTTGGAAATGGGGGAGGGCTGTGATCTTACATTATCTCTGCGGAGGGGTAGTGTCGTTGCACAGTGGAAGGGGAAGGGTACTCAGGTAGTCGTGGAGGATGAGACGATCGCCCTTCACGTCACACAGGAAACAAGTTCATTTGAAAAGAAAAGCATACTTTTTCATGATATTGCTATCAGTATAACATTCTCTGATTATCATCCAGTCATTTTCTTATAAACTGCCATGGTTGCGTTCTATATTTTTATGTAAATAACTTCATAACCTTTTTATTCAATGTTTCAGTTTCCCACTTTCAAAGCATTAATTCTTTATTGCTGCTATTCAAATTATCCCGTTCCGAATTTTTATTTGAAAAATACATGAAGAAAAATATATTTAATTCACTTATTTCTTTATAAAATTACAAGAATTATGGTAACTATATAAAGAAATAATTAATCTTATTTCTTGTACGGATACAATGTTTTTCCAAGAATTTTCGAGGATGAACTTTAGCCAAAAGTTATAATAACAATATCCAACTATAAGCCACGAAATAATTCAAATTATCCACAAGTTAATAAGTGTTTATTTTTGAGAAAAACATCTCCAACTTTTTATAAAGCTTAAAATGATTAATTTGAAAATTTGAAAAAGAAAATTCATAAAATTAAATCGACCTAACCGATTTCTACATTTTTAGTTTCATTTTGGGGTTAGCTGACAAACTGTTAAAACTTTATCATGCTAAAACTCAATTCGGCAGATAACCCCAGAATAAAGCTAAAAATGTAGAAATCAGGTAGGTCGATGTACTATCATGCATTCTTTTTTAAAAGTATAAAATTATTAGTTTTATGAAAAGTTGGAGTTGTAATTCTTAAAAATTAAAACTTATTATCTTACGGATAATTTGAATTATTTCTTGGCATAAAGTTGAATGTTACTATTGGGAATGGTGATCAACTATTTCGCTACCTGGTGCTGAAAATTGGAACTAGAAAGATTAGGTACAATTTTAAAGACGTATTTTAATTTTTGCATAAAAGGTGTTTTTACGATAGTTTTGTGAAGTATAAAACAATGATCGAATACTAAAACAAATCTTCATGAAAAAAACCAATCGTTTGAGATAGAATTTCCATCTTTTTTTACTGTTTCTTTTGAGTTTTCATGCACTGTAAGTTCAAATAGACTTCAATTAATGTATGTAGCGACACAGTTTATCCAGATTAGGCAAAGAATATGAATAATATTCGATTGGAATTATTGAAATACGAATTTTCACCGAACTTTTAGAACAGATTTTTAAACAGTAAATATTTCATGTATAAATTTATGAAAAATTACTTTAAGTTTATTTTTGCCTAAAAATAAGTATATTTAAGTTCATAAGCTGTTGAAAATCACAATAAATAGTACAATAATTGTTTTTTTTTTTAGAAAAATATATCTGTGAAAAATGTGTTTTTCACTGTCTGAGATATAAATTCCATCTAAAACCTTATGTTTTGGATAAATGATTATTTTTAGTGGCGTAAAATTTTGAAAGAGCATAGTCTACGTACGAGAAAAAAGATTCAATATTGCAACTTTCTACATAAATAAGAATATAAGAGGTATAATATTGTATAAAGCGTGATATTTGAATAAGAATACACAAAGCAGCCATGACTGCTTATATGGATATGACTTGATAATCAGAAAAGCTATTACTGATAGGAATATTTTTTTCTTTCGTTTTTTCTCTGTTTTATAACTAGTACACTTTTTACAAAGGAGAATTCATAATTAACAAATAAGGATTGTCAATTATTTGACCCTACAAGTTTAAAATATCCATGCACATATGGGGCGATAGTAGGTATAAAGACAGAGCGCGAGGTAGGTACATTATCTGACAAACGCGAACCCCAGGTGCGCTCAAACTTCAATCGAGTATATTCATTATCTGTAGAACAAATCGTGCTTGGCGAATTTGAATCCATATTGTAGGATGTCTAAATGCAGTAATTTACCTTACCTTACTTTTGAGGCATTCAATTTTAAACAATCGACTTTTTAATATTTGAATTTAAGACGAACTGATTTGGAACTTTCTTATTCTAAGTTTTGTAAACTATAGTGAGTAGGGTAGCGCGAAGCAACATTTGTTGTAAAAATAATAGTATATATATTGTACTGCAAGTACCGATTCGGGTTTTTGTGTTTTTGAAACTGATACGAACCAGTAAACCGACCCAAAATAATTTTTCATACCTCATGATGTTTTGCACCACATTCATGTTTTTACGTACATATCATTATAGGAAAGTGTAGGCACGTTGATACTTAAAAACATGTTTTATACACCAAATATTTCTATTAAAAATACTAAAGCTTTAAATTTATTGTTAATTATTTAGGAAACAATCTGAGAAATTTTTTTTCATACAATTTTAATATGTGCAATAATATTAAACAATTTTGATTTTGCTATAATTTTGTAGCCGTTCGAACTTAAGTTTTATTGCAAAGAACGGCTTTTTGGTTATTTGGTCTCTTGATTCCGTGTTCCCATGATTTTATTCTTTTTAACTTTTAGATTTTTAGTAAATTTTTCTAGCGTGCGCGCATAGTTGGCCATATCACAAAATTAACCATTTCATGAATTCGATTTTATTATCTCTAAACAAATTGCATACTTAATTTACAGAACACAATTTATTTTTTTAAATACTCAATTTACTCAGTTTATTGTAGAGACGCTAGTTGGCCTTGGCACATGGGAAAGAAATCGGTTAACATGGTTCGGGCGTGTTAAAAGAATGAAGGATAAACGACTGATGAAACAAGTGTATCAAGGTAAAGTAAATGGCAGCGTGCCCAGAGGCAGACCGTGGAAAGAATGGTTGGAATAGGATTGAGACCCTGGTTAGGAGGGACAAAAGAAGCCATAGAAACACGAGAGCCTGCATGAAAAAATGCATGGACGTTAAAGAAGCTAAAGAAGTATGTCAGGACATAAAAGTATGGCGGCACATACTTAATAAAAAGAGTGTCAGCAGAGAGAATGACGTCTGAAGCAAAAGACCTGGGATACTAATGGACCCAAATAGGCAACCTCACATGACGTCTTTGTGAGGATCTTCACTTTGGGTGATTGCTAGAAAGATTGATCAGCAACCTGGGTCGGAACAGTGTTGCGGAATGAATGTGCTATTTAAATAAATAAAACGAGAATTCTAGATCAATTTAATAAGTCTATTACCTCTTCCTCATACTACTCCCTTCCCCACCGAGTGAGTCACGCCTACCCCGAAAGGGAAACGGCTTAATGTTGTAATAATAATAATTTAGATAAAATTGTTTTGTATTAACATCGTTCTACTTTATTATTATATTTTTATTTGGCAATCAGTAAAGTTATTTTCATATACCATAAATCAATTTTAATGTACCGTCATGTTGTAAAATTAATAAACATTTATATTGCAGTCGGTAAAACAGAGTGCGCGAGAAAACCAAATTCTTTGATGCATTCAAATCATCGGGGAAATTTTTTCTCAAATTCTCTGTCAAGATTAGAATTTTAACGTAAATAGCGGTGCTTGGTGGTTACCTTTCTTAATTATTTGCTTAATTGAACTTTTACACTTAAAACCCGGTGTAATTTATATTTATATCTAGGAGAAAATCATATGTTTTATTATTTATAATTGAAACACACTGCCAAAATTTTTTTAAATTTGTATACGATTTTTCTTATAAATGATCGATATACGATATATATGAAATTTAATATACATATCTTTAGATTTAATATACAAACGTGAACGTATATTAAAATTGACAACATTTTTAACAGTTTAGACGAAAAACGGTCTCACTTGAGTATTTCTTATTTTGTAAATAAGTTCTTTTTAAAAATTAATTGAAGTGGTAAATATAATAGTTTTAATGTATTTTCAACACTTACGACGAATCTTACAGTACAGTTACCTATGATTTAATTTGATACATTGCTGTAGCCTAGATCCTCAATAAACCTTATAACGGCCCTGATTACTAACAATAAAACTATAATTGAGCTAATATTTATTACTTTCTTGTATAAGATAGACACATAATGTTTAATTTTCTTAGGAAAATATAATAATAATAGTCTCTAATAGATGTTCTTCGCAAAAGCAACTTATAAAATATTAAATTTATTTTTCTTCTGACCTTTTCTCTATTTCCACTACTACCGGTTTGAATTGTTCTTATGAAAACATCTTATTTGCTCAGTTAAAAAATGTTATTGAAAATCTTTGCTTACTACTTAAGACACTTAAGGGTCATCTACGAAGAAACAAACATTGCAATAAAAAATAATAATGCTGATAAAAAACAAAATTGCTATAAATTCAATTTGGAATTTCACTTTATTTTAGACTAAATAAATTACAATCTTTAAAATCAGAAGACATTGAGTTTTAAATTTTCAATCGGTAACACATTCAAATGAAAAATAATTTGATATTGAAAATAAATTCTAAGTTAATCAATGCCTACGTCAGAAAGCAACAGTTTAAAAATGAAAATACTTTAGATGTAAAAAGAAAAAGTAGGTGATTGGAAATTTAAAACTTCACTCCCTGAGGCAACCCCTATCTCAAATTTCCAGGTAAAATCTTAAAAAATTTTATATTCTTGAAATTTCATTGAATGATCGAGGTGTTGACCGGATCGTGGCCCTAGTAACGTAACGCTAACCCAGTGAAATAGATAGTCCATGGACTGAGGGAAGGGAGTTGATATTGAGGGGATTGGGTGATGGTAGGCAGATTTCACAAAATCCATCCATATATCGCGTAGCCAACAAACTGACCGAATCTGGACAGAACGGATGGGTAGAGCACGTTTTCACCATTGCCACTCTAGCATTCTACACTGGTAGAGGTACCAGAAGCGAAGCCTGATGCCCTGGTACCAACGCAACCCCCAGCCCCTATCACTCCCGATTCACCCCACCCGCGCCCTCGCCTCGTCTCGTCGCGGTACAACGACTACAGCAGTGGCTCGGCACTCCGCAAATTTTCAACCCACGTATTCGAGCTCGTTTTTGCTGCGTCCGCCGCCAGATCAATGGGGTTGCTAACACGAGTATGTATATGTGTCCGTCCACCGCCCCCAGTTGACCCCCAATCTTCCCGTTCCCCCCAACACCCCGCTCACTCACATGCCTCTGACCAACGAGCCCCTTCCCGCAACACCAACAGGGCTTGGTACAGGGTGCTTATAAACTCTCGACTAATTGTAAGCGTTTCTTGCTCACGGACCGCAGTTCTTTTTCAGTTTTTTTTTTCTGTTTTCCAGTACTACTTTTGTTTTTGTTTGGGACGCTTGTGCCGGACTGAAGCCTTTCATTTTTTTTAGAGAGGCAAGTTTCTTTGGTAAATGTAGACAAGCGGAAAGTGGCACTTAACGAGGAGGGTGAAATTGGATCTGAAATAGAAAGTGGGATAAGAGGATAAGAGAAAAGTTCGTCCGTTTGAGATAATGATAACGAAAGATATTGGTCCTTTTTACAAGAGAATTACTATCCACTTTTAAAATACTGGCAGCGAAGTTTGCATCAGAATGTATAAAAAAAATAGCTTGATCTCTTTCAAAAATCTGATTTCCTTAAAAACTCGAAATGTTGTCAAAGAAAACAAACTTCAGCATAAACTGTAAGGGTATAGTATAGGTATAGAGAGAGTAGAGATGGCCGAAGCAGAAACGGTTAAAGAGTGACGGAGGATGTATAGAGTAGGGAGGTGATAGGACATATTGCTGAATAAATATTATGTTAGGGGAAAGGGAGTAAGAGGCACAGGTTAAAAGGTATACGGGTATATAGAGGTAGAATTGGTGTGAGGTAGCAGTGGTAAACTTAACCAACTAAACCCTAAACTGCTCTAATCTTAAATCTAAACTATAGCCTCAGCACCAAGTCTAAGGAGAGAGGGTTGAGTGAAGGGGGTAAGGCAGCGTTTAGTTTTTTTATCTATCAGATGTTGTACTGACTGCGACCCATCTGGAAAATCATCACCGTCCAAAAATGTGGAAGGTTTTTTTAAATTACAAAACCGTTTCTTAAAATTTGTTTACTCTAATTCAAAGTAAAAATTTAGTTTTATCTGAAATAAAAGCTTTTCTCTTCTTCTGTGAATTACAGAAATTATTTTTTTCGTACTATTTCTTTCATTTACGAAATTTTCTTTTGATTTATATAAGCTAATAGTAAAAGATTTAAGAACATTTATTGTTTAATCTCGTCATTTTAAACCAAGAATATTATTTATTTAAATAAAAAATACATATTTTAAAATTTTATAATTCAAAAAGAGTAAAAAAACTAACCAACCATATCTTACTTTTATGCAGAATTAATACAGTTAAACAATTGTTTTTCCCCTACCGTGAAATTTTTATTTAATTTCTAATCCTAATCCTTCTACTTAACAACTAGCTACCATTTAGTTTAAAAGATCAATATATTTATAACAATACGTACATTTAATGTTACATAGTTAAAATCACAATTTGCAAATTAGAATTATATTACTCTTAACAGAAATTCATATTTCAATCACTCTCGTAAAAAGTTTGTACACATAAAACTAATTATCAGTTTCATTTGCTATTTTTTAGTGCGGCTACGCTCTTCAATGATAAATATGCCCTTACTATAAATTCTGGTTAAAACCCGTGCAGTAATTGCCAAATGTTTGCCTTATTTCCGACTTGGTTCAGATCGGGCACACAATTTTGTGGATGTTAAATTTGGCCCCCTCTAGACCCCGACTTAAGAGCCAATCTTCACAGTAGATGGCGCCCCATTAATTTCGGGGCCAAAAGTAGGTTGATTCCAAATCTTCCAAGTTTCAATGTACAGTGTCAAACTTCAAAAATATTTCAATTGATAATTGAAAAAGTGACAATATAAGTGAAATAATACCGAAAGCGAGAAAAAGACGAGTACGTACAGAAACAGAAGTAATATTTACTTGTTGAGTGTGAAACGAACTAGATGAACAGTGTTTTTGTAAACATATTTATTTTCACGTATTTATAGGTGATTTGATATATTCAGTACATGAATACAACCTTCTTGTTGTAGTGTATTCGATTTTATCAAAATAACTTAAAGAGACAGTTCATAATTATAATCTGCTTCTTTCAAAGTAACGTATTACACTTAGGTTCAATATTGGAATTAGGAGCAAAAAATATATTGAAAAACACTTAAATAGTTTATCATAGCCAAATTTTGACTGTTATATTGCGTCATTCGACTTTTTTCGTTTGCGCCAAAAAGAGTTGTTTAAGAAATCTTTTGTTTCTAATCTTACATGCTTCAATGTGCTTATAACGTGATCTGTTTGATTATCTGATTTTTATATTCTTAAATTTCAGTTAAAGAGATAACATGTACGATATAATTATTGCTTTACTTAAAAATCCATTTTAATTAAGAATAACAAAAATAAATTAAAATGGGCCCAAGCGGGGCCAGACTGGGCCAGACTGGGTTATCTGTAGACGCTGCATTTGGAGCTTTTCATTTCGAGTCTGGCCCCATCTAGATAGTCCGATTTTGGCGAAATTCTGACTGATCTGGCCCCGATCAGATCCACATTAGAATTTCTGCTAGGGAAGTGTCAGAAGTTTCTGATTGACAATGTTCTGGTTGATGTTACCAGAAAGTCGGGTAAATTTAATCAGAATTTCTGGTAAGGTTAACCAGAAATCTATACTAAAGTCGGCGTCAAAAGTACGCGACCCTCACTTCGAACGCTCACCACTAGTTCAACAAAAATCGAAGAAAATTCTAGCCTGGTAGACGTGAAAGCTTAAAGTCTCCTGCGTTGAACGATATGTATATTGTTGTTCTACAAAATTTTTTACGCTAGCGCTGATGCAAAACGTGTCAAAAAACAAGGTTTTGCACGCATTTTTTTTAGCCTCGATTTTCGGCACTTCCCAAAACCAGCTGGAAGTCTTAAAACATCTTTAAAAATTTACAGACGCTCCTTAAGGTGTTTAGAATGCAACGCAGTTTTAAAGTTGCATTTTAGACACCTTAAGGAGCATCTGTGAATTTTTAAAGATGTTTTAAGACTTCCAGCTGGTTTGGGGAAGTCTCGAAAATCGAGGTTAAAAAAAAGTGTGTGCAAAACCTTGTTTTTTGACACGTGCTTGGTTTGGAAGTATTCATGTAGCACGGGTGATCAGACAAATAACGCGCAATTTGTTCTCACAATACAACTAAATTCACGGTTTACTATAATTATTTATATTTATATAACTGAATATTCAATTACCAAATCGAGATTGTTCGATAATTGGATATTTACGCTAAAGCGGCACTTGACACGTTTAGCAAAATGACTTGAGACAAAAGACAGATGTCTGGAAATCAACACAAGATCGCGACACTTATGTAAACAGAATTATTAACCAGAATATTTTTAACCAGAAAAAATCAACTAGGGTTAATTAACTAGAATTTTCTAGTCATATAAACCTTAATTTCTGATTAAAATAACTATATTTTTTTTAACCAGACGCGTATAGTAAACTTTAACTAGAACTTTTTTTTTAAGTGTCTTACACTCAGCTACGCTCCCTCTATACACTAAAACCTGAATCAAAGAGACAGATCAATAATAATTCCGTTTCGGTCATCAACAATCACACTCGATTCAACCGCTAATCAACGGCATACGAAATCATTCAGGGCTCATTGTACATGAGTAACCCCGCAGTGCTATACATTTTTTACGTTAAAGCTAGAAAACAATACAAAATCATTATTCCTCTGGAAATTTTCAATACCTTCTGAACCGCCATAATGCTATTGACTCACGTGCAAAAAAAAAAAAAAAAAAAATATATATATATATATTTCACGTTTGTTATTTCAAAAATAGTGCTTAAAATAAGATTCCTAAACTAATACATATATGCATAACCTAAAAAATATGTTAATGGTTTAACTTAAATTTTGTTTTGATCTTTTATATTTTATTTTATGTATTGACATCATATGTTGAATTTTTTCCAATGAACCAACTTCTCTCACTCCAAAGCAAAGTTGTAATAGTAATTATATTTCCATGCACATAAGTAGAAGCACTTGCATATAAAATGCCTGTCTAAATTTTAAATATTGTTTTATGACAAACTGTGATGGTGGTGAAATTAGGGGCTGTAGGGAATGCTTTGACTCTATCAAAAGCCTTAATGTTATACTGGCTGAATGTTACTGAAAGCAAGGAGTTTCTGCTCATCAATAGTCATTCCGATTCACCGACTCGTAAAACAATACGCGGCTGATTACTCGATGACTTCCTAGGACGAGCCGCCATGGGCTTTGGGATTCAAACGCAACGGAATTACTGGTTTACGCGTCACTGATATTGTGCGAATGCCATTGCGTTGTATGACTACAAGCAAATTGTATTCAGCGTGATTTCATACCGGTGATTCTGTTTTGCTATTGAATTATCAATCAACATTAAAAAGATAAATCTGAATCGACAAATTGATATGCCTACGTATTTAAAAGGCATATTTTAACACGCAGTTGCAAGGCAAACAAACAAATGTAGTTCGGGTTTTAGAAACGATGTGTTTAAGAATACAATTACATATAATAAAAAACTACTTTTTTTTGTAAAAAAATGCTTAGATGATCCTTTGGCATTCAAAATACAAGTTGTTAAATTTCGAAAAACTTTTTTATCAGAATCAGAACATTTTTTGTCAAGTTATGGTTCTTATCCAAATTTGGATCCAGCGTCCAAATCCAAATGCTGATCAGTCTCACGGCAGGCAGTTTCTCAGGGGGCAGGGCGAGAGACGGTCGCGACTCTCGCCTCGGAATGCCTCGGAAGGGTCGCAGTGCACGAGTACTCAGTCGAGTATATTGCGCGATATTATGAATTCCAATTGGAAACTATTCATGTGGCCCTGACCGACCCGGGCCCTAATGCGTGTTACGCCCTGAAAATGCACGAGAAATATAAGCTAATGCATGAACATCACGATCATATCCATGTTGCATAAACATAATATTCTATTCCATAGCTCTAAACGTGCATCATTTCAACTTAAAATTCTATCCCTAAAATCTTGTTTCCAATCGGTAACACTCATATTTCCTGAAAGAACCAAAGAGAAGTTGGTGCCAAAGTTAATTAAAAAACATTTTTTTAAAACTAATTTACTTAGTTGTTCACAAAATAAATTTATTTCGAATCAGCTTGCATTTACAGACAACG
>JAAAKG020000031.1:2910429-2923431 GCA_010014905.2 Druon quercuslanigerum
AGCGACCCCGAAAACATAAGAGTACATTGGTCTCGCTTCTGGGACAGACCACTTTTTTTTGTGGTGCTGTGTAATTAATGTGTTAAAATCTCGATTTTGAAATAAAAACCCACTTTTTAATTATATCATGATTAAAATTCAGGATAAGATTTTCAAAAAATTGTGTGGTCAATAGGGTACCGATAATTTGAAAATAAGGTTACTAAATATATCAACTAGACGAAAATAGAATATATGCAACAATCAGCAGAAGAAACTAAACGACTTTTTGCCATTCCACCTTTTATCTCCCGGAAATTGAAAAACGACTTAAAATGAGATATTTCATCCCTATATTATGTTACAATAAATAGGAACCTAACTGTGCAATGAACACCGAATAAGTTTTAGATGGAAAAATAATTTTGGTAAACCTCTTTTTAAAAATTTTGAAAAGTAATAGTTAGTTTTTTATTATTCTTGCACCAATAAATGAAAAAATAAATTATATTTATCACTACAAAAATAGATTTGAAACAAAATATTATTTGCAAAAAAATGTTAACATTTTGTGAATTATGATTTTTTTGGGTCGCAGCATTTTTCTCCTGACATAAAAATGCTTGTGAGATTGACTGTAGCAGCTTTTTTTAAGTATCATGCCTTTAGCGCCACCTTTCTTAGTGGCCAGATTTCTTACTCACCTTTTCTTAAATCGTTTCCAAGGTCGTCTTAACATCAGAGGCGCCACTTCTTTAAGAAAACAGTTCTTTTCCTTTCTTACCGACCTGACTGTTTCCTCTTCGCAGGGTATACAAAGATTTTAAAAAACATTTGTAATATGTTTTAAAATTATTCCTTAACTTTTTAAAGATATGTTTAAAGTTCATTAAATCTTTAAAGATCGCCTTTCTTAATCTTGAAATATCTATCAATAATTGCATAAGATAAATTCATCAAAATTCTGCTGATCTCTATTATATTTACAAACTTGCTTTTGGGTAAATAATTGGTAAATAATTACTAAGTAAACTTAGATAATTAATCACTTCATCCGGTTAACCGTGTTTCATGTATAAAATATAAAAATGAATAAATTAGGCAAATTAAATAAGGATGAACTATTTATGGAATTAAACCGAAAACTCTATTATGCTCTCAGATAGAATTTCAAGATTCTTTTTGTGAGAGGATAATAATGTTTGCTTAAATATGAAAAAAGATTAGTGAAGAGAAAAAGTCGATTACCGACCTTTACATTCTTGGGAGTCGCGTTACCACGGGGGTGAATTTCTTAGGGTTAGAAGATGGTGCGAGAAAGAGAGCTCAAGACTTTCTTAAAGATCTTTACAGACTTAAACGTCCGAGGGCAGCACTGGTCCTCACCAAAGAAAAAGTTTTTTTTTAAAAAACTCAAACATTTTTTTATGAAAAAATTATTGCTGAGTCTTTTATTATTTATAGCAGTTTTTCAATTTCACGATTAAAGATTTTATTAGAAAATAAGAAAATAACAAGAAATTATAAATTTTAGTATTATTAAATAAATGAGATTATTTTAAATTAGACATTTTGATTTTTAAATGCAACTAATTGTAAACGTTTTTGATGTTTTTACAAAAATTGAAATTCATAAAATATTTAAGTTATAGATTGTTAAGGGATATAAGAAGCTTAAATTTCGAATGCTTTCTTTTTAATTATAACTATTAGAAAAGGAGAATTTTAAATTGAGAAGCATAAAAATTGCCTTTTTTTAATTCAACAAATGGATAATTTTTATATCAGAGTTTCAATTATTCAAGATCGAATCATTATAAATTTAAAACGTTCATTTGAATAAATTCAAATTAAATGCAAAAATTTCAGACATAAAAACCATGAAAAGTATACATATTTTAAACCAATAACCTTTAAATTTTTACTGCATATTTATATTTGCATGTGATTCTGTCATTTGTATTATAAATTATGCCATTTAAAATTTTACCTTATTTTATTTCAAGTTCAATAATTTTTTTATCAATCCAAAATGATCAATTGCAAAATTAAAGCCGTCCATTCTAGTAGAAATATATTTTTCCATTAAAATACATTAAACTGCAAAAAAGTAAGATGTGAGAATTGTAATTTTTTGTATTAATTTGTCAATAATAATTCTGAAAATTTGTAAAGGTGTCTGAGTTCTAGAAAACAATTGTAGTTGCCACATTCTTTTACGTGATTGTGGTTGTATTATCAAAAAATAAGAGATTTAGAGCATGGCTTCCCGTATAAAAGTTGATTATCTAAAATATTTGAAATTCTCCTTGTACAAGTTGAAATAATGAAATCTCCACGTGTTTAAATTTGACAAATTTTCATTTGTTTTTACTAATCACAACAGAATAAAGTTACATATAAACAATTAGGAATTGGAAACTGTTTCATCCAAAAATTTTCAAAAAGACATGCCCAAAATCGTTTGGAAATGTATTTTCACAATAACATACAATACAATACAATTATATGATTGCTACATTTCTAGAAGAATGTCTTCGTCACTTTTTACGATTATTAAAATTATTTTTTTAAACACTGGAAAAAGTCTACTAGAAACTAAAATTGTATGTTTATTATTCACACACTTTTATAACATTTCGTAGTTCTAATTACACACTCTAACAAAGAATTACAATTTTTACATTTTACAAAAATACATTCCTATCAGAGCAACTAGAAAATTCAACTAGGAATTCGATACAGCGATTTAATTAATATAGGTATTTATCAATAAGTAAAATATTTTTAAAAGCACATAAATGTCTTAAGTTCTTTTACTAAGTGATCAATTCTGATCATAGGATGGGAATAAGGGGCTTCATCTGAAGATTGATATTAATTAGACTTATAAGAAAGGGTCTAAGTTGGGCCAGCTGGAGACAGAAACCCAAGCCAAAGCAAGAGAGATCTCAGAGAGTATCTTGGCCGGGTCTCGCCGGTAGCTAGGCAACCCCTACCCCCTTAAACCACCCATTCACCCCTTTTCCCCACATCCAACCTGCTGCCACCTTTTCCTCCACACCTCCGACTGCAGTTCCTCTTTCAAAACCCTCCTCTTCTTCCCTCAAACTTACCGCGGGAGAGCGGGTTCCCAGTCGTGCCGCAGAGGTCATGCTGGGGTACCTCAGACTCGGGGGTTGTATCTCCCTTTTGCACACCCTCTCATCCCACACTCTCGCGCCATCATCAAGATTCGCGTGCTCATCCAGAGTGAAGTTCTCTCGACCCGGTATCAACTGAAATCACCAGTTTCTGATTGAACATCATAATTTGTTGCACCAACGAGAAATTATAAAAGAATCAAATAATATGGATTCAATGAAATCAAAAGTTAATAATAAAATAACTTTAGAAAGTCATAATGGTCCATTATACAAGTTTAGCAACCCAGGAAACAAAAATCGATTAGATAAACTTTAATCCGTTTTGAGCTACGGTATTGCATTATAAAATCAATACAAACTTCAATCAAGCAGAACTGACAAAGCAAGGTGTATTTTGTTATACCACTGAATAGTAATAAAATTGGATATTTTGGATGAACTATAAGGAACCTGAACTTTATGTCGATGATTTCGTAAGGTTGTACAAGAAAAAGATATCCGCCAAATTTGAGCTTAAGGACATGCAACACACTAAAATACCTATATTACAGTCCTAACATTTTCAGTTGACTAAATATTTTTTTTGAACTGAAGAACTATTTTTGTGAACAAAATATCGCACTGAAATCTTGTCAAATGTATGAGAAGACCATTAACTACATTTATACACCTTATTTAATTAGGAATTTTGCTAAAAATTATGATCAAAGAAATTAAAGCTGGGACCATTTTTCAACATATTGTCTTTGTAACCTTCAAATTTTTTGAACCTAAGAACTTTTTTATCTTTAAAATATCTGCAAAATGTAAAAAAACGTACATAAACGTAATTTACTGTCGGCTTTGATTTCAAAAATTTCAAGGTACAAAGAAAATATGACAAAAAATGGACCCAGGTTTAATTGATTAAAAAATTATTTTTAGCGAAATTCCAACTGAAATGAAGTACATATATAGGTGTTTAAGTGTGTCACATGCCCTTAATCTGATAATATTTTAACGTGACTATTCTATCAAAAAGTGATTCACAACAAATTTTTTTTCAGGTAAAAAAATTGTATCTACTTTTTTTCGCCTATTGTGCTGTTTTTCAACCAAAATTTTATTTTTTTTATTTTGAATTATATTTTTCACGAATAAAACAAAAAGTGCACGTCCTATCAAGAAGTGATGATTATCTAATTTGTAGATATTTTTCGGGATCACATTTCTTGTTAATTCAACTTTTTTCGTATGCTGCTTAGTTTGACCACAAAATGAAAAATAACATTTTTGAAAACGCTATAAATCTGAGAATTTTTTTGTTGTCTGAAAAAGCAATAGGATAAATTGATTGGCTTTTTAAGTACTATAAATAGTCGAACATACAATTTTTAAATATAAAAAAATGGTCCCAAAAGTTTCTGAAATGCTCTATCTTTTTGAATTTTTAACCAAAATGTCTGGTTAACAAACTCGTCCTTTCTTTCGAGATTTGAAAAAGTGTGCCAAAGATCAATTTGATCCGTTTATTTTTTTCGAGAGTTTTCGTGTTTATAACTGTACCTAAAAGATTCCAATTTGAATAATAGTTTAGCGTTTTCTCAAGAATTAAGCACGTTAAAAAAAAATTTCATAAATTAATCAGATTTTTTAAAAACAAACTTTGAATTCTTCTAAGTGTTAGAGTTCGATTATATTTCATAAATTTATAGAATTTTGAAGCTGTGACCTATTTTTTCTGCGTTAAGTTACAATGGAAATTTTAAACTGGTGGAGCATCTCTAAATATTAACCGATTGATTTTCCAGTTAGTGGGCATATGATTATTTAAAGAAAACCATCCTGCAGAAAAAGTACCACCCTAATCAACATCCTCTGTAAAAATTACTATTACCTGTAGTTGGCATTAATAACAGTTTCAAAAGGCGGACAACCAGCACCTTAGAAAAGGCACGAAAATATGAATATAGAATTTTACCTGCACACGTGGTGAAAACAATACTATAAACCTCTAATTCTATTATTATATCACAATAAATTGCAACTAGAAATATATTAATAAAATATTTCTTTGAAATACGATAAAGAAATATTATTTCTAATGCATATGTAAACATAGAAAGTTTTTCGCAATACTTCATACAAGATAGATTTGAATTTCAGGAAAGATTTTATTTTGCTTGTCTCAAAATAAATGCATAGATATTTCATATATGTCCGAAGATACAGAATAACCATATCCCCCTATGGTCACTGCGTTTGGGCATGAATAAATTTGTGCCTGTAAATTTATTGTCACAATCTGAATACCCAAGAAGAAGGCAAAGTTCTCAAAATAACTGTGTACAATGTGTACAAAATGTACAATGTACATAATATCTTTTTTCTAGAAAACGTTAAAATTAAACCCATGTTATACGGAGATTCAAAGAATCTGTCAATTTTTTACTAATTGTCAGTTGGGATTAGTAATTAAAATTAATTGCTGATTTTTTTATTCAATTCTCTTACAGTTGGAATATTTCCATTGTAAAAAATGTTTCGTTTCTTTAAAAGTAACTCTTAACTCTATACTCTTTTACATTTCCACCATTGCAATATTTTTGTCAGTATTTCATCAGTAATCTAAGGAAGAAAGTAAGTATGTTAATCGTATACTACAGAAAAAAAAATGTTAACAATTTGTTTTTCTTCAAGAAATCGAAAAAAAATTTCCCTTACTAAACATATGGCTGTAAAGTTTGGTTTAATAACCTAATTTATAACTTTTTACTTTCTCATTAGAGGTCATTGGTAGAAAAGTGGTACTTATACCAATCTGAAATTTTGAGAAAAATGACTTACCTTCACAGGTGCTAAAAAGAAGATCAAGTTTTTAAGATGATACTTTCATTTATTAAGAGTATTTAAAATAATGATTTATGTACTTTTTTCTTAACTAACAATGCCAAATTAAACTTTAACTTCATACTTTTGAAATGCCTCATTCTTCAAACTGATTTTGTTTAACAATTATTATTCATTATTCTCTCAATTCTCTCTTGCCAGAATTTTGAAAGATTCCGTAGAATCGATGAAAGATATATGTGGCTATTCTTTTCCATATATAACATATAGAATATAAATAAGGGCGCCATGAGATTTATAAGTTAAGGGATGATAGACACCATTTTGTTTTGCGGTTGGATTGCGCGATGCGTATGTTTGATACTCGTTCTGCGCATCGTCTTGCGGTTGGTTTGCGGTCTGGGGGTGGCTAGGACCGATCATTGGCCGCGGGGGTGTCAGGGATGGTTTTTGGGGGTGTGGTGGCACCTTGCGGTTTGCGGGCTGATCTGCTACCAGGAGGCAAGGGAGGGTGCAGCCCTCTTATCGACCTTCCATTGGCTGTCGCCCAGTAGTCTAAACTGAAAGCCACCCTTACCAACAAGAAGTCACCTGTCTTTACCACATAGTCACTACTGCCAGAGGCCTTCTCCCACAAACGATTTTCATCATAACAGGATAATCTTTGTTTATTTCTAACATTATTATACCTAAAAATATATTTTCCTACTTTTATTTCATTGGTATATCAAATTTAAATATAAGCTTCCTGAAACGCTGTTAAATTTTTAAAGGAATTTTCAAAATAAATAACTAATTATAATACTGTAAAAAAAGGATATGAGTTTTATTTTCTCCGTGTATGTTAAATATGCATAGCGCCTTTTCTGGTTGAGGTTCTCGTATTTGGCGCTTACTACTACCCTCTCTAAGGGAAAGCTACCTCTGGCGTTTAATTACGCGTCCCCCAAACTCAACGAAGCTCCCTTTCATTAAAGCAATAATTTTAATAATTTTTATCTTTCCGTATAATCTGCCTAATTAAAATAATGCTTTGATCGCGGAGCGCCTCTTAAGCCGCACCCTCTTCTATCTTCAGAAATTTCATAACCTCGTAAGCAATGTCGATGCATTAGGTAAAATTACACACACAGTTTTCCGATATTAATGAACTTTAGGCATCATACATTGTTTTTTATATCTCAGTTAAATGCTCATGTCAATTCTAATAAATTTCTAGACTTTAATTTCTGTACATCTGTATGAAATCTGCATGAGAAATCCGGTTTCAAAAAATTTGCTTCCCTCCTTTCGTGTACATTTTTCGAGCTTTAAATAGAAAACTCTCAGTAAAACAAGAATTATTTTCAGGCATTGTCTATGATTATAGAATCTCCGATAATGCTAAGCCTGAACGAACTGCAAAAGGGATTAGAGTTACAGGAAATTCCGTAAACATAGACAATGCGTTTTTTCTATTATAAGAAAAGCTAATCTAAGATTGGATGCAGAGTTTGATTTAAATTCTTCCCTGAATCCTTAATTCAAATGCTGAAAAAGATCCAGATGTCTTATTGGCATACATCTAACGTTACCCATTCCAAAGTCACTTTTAAAAAGTTTTCAGCTTTCCTCTTTCTATCTCTCTCATTCTCTTTTGATACTTTTCCTTTTCCTTCCTTTTTTCTCTATTGCTCGCTCTCTTTACCTCTTTTTTCCTCTATGTATCTTCTTCTCTGTCTTCCATCGCTCGTACTCTTTTCGCAGACTGTTCGCCCGCGCAAAGAGAAACCCGAAAGGATGGGGGTGAGATAAAGGGGATGAGTTTTGGCGGAGTCAGGGAAAAGCTCGTATTCAAATGTTGATGAAATTGACCAGACGAGCTTTGATCTGGCCTCTTCAAATATTCGCCAAGAGATTGAAGTGAACATCTGAGACGAGCGAGAATGATCTTTCTCCTTTTCTGAACAGGAAACATACGTCGAAATGATGCATTCCTCTACCTGGTGCTTACCTGCAAGACCTCAAAGATCAATTAGGAAGCTTTGCTTTTATACGAAAATCAAATAGGCTAGATCAAAAGCATGCAATTCCTTGGCTAATTCTCAAAGACTCTTGAGTCATTTATTTCCTATAAAGCAAAATTCAGTCTGATACTTCATTTCTTTGCGACAAAAAATAAAAAAAGTAAGAGAGGAATTATTTTTTTATATAACACCAACATGATTTAAGCCTATTCTCATTCCTGTGGAGCGGGACCACAAATTAGCTTATCAAGCAGTGTGAGTCGAAAGTACTTTCAACTTCTCAGTAAGCGGAGAAATAAAGTCAGCGAAAGAATATGACTTATAATCACCTGAGTCAGTGGAAGTAGGAAAGCCCAATTGGAAAATGAACAAATTCAACGAAATATCTCCTCTCTGGGCAGACCTGGTTTAAGGGAACAGTGATGTTCTTTTAAAGATTTATGTAAATAGCAGGAATAGTATAGCTTATCGAAAATATCTAACAAAACTGTATAATATATGACAAGGGGGAAATCTTTCCAAATTTCTACTGCTCTGATATGTTTTCGCGCGATAGTTCGGCAGCTGTGTACCTTCCTGTATGCAATAAGATGTCCAAGAGAAGTTAAGGATTATCCTTATGTGTTTTGAGCCGCTGAATCCGAATATGTCAGTCACTTTCCCGAAAAAATGATACGTTTTGATTAAATCGCAATTTTTCAAACAAATTATGAATAAAATATTTTATCCTGTCGGACAATTTTTTCGTTCATTGCGTATTTCAGAAGTTATGATTTTTTGAAGGACGAAAATTTAACGTTTTTTGACAACTTTCGATATTAATAACTTTTGACCTAATAAATATTTCTTGAAAATTAACAAACGTCCTTATTCCTTAAAAATTACTCTACAGTCTGATATCCGTTAATGTTGAGTCCCCTGCCTAAAAACCCGACCTCGCGCCGTCGACAATTTGTTGTTTTGAAGTGCTCATAAGACACTTTTGCTGGCTGAGCGCCGAGCGCGCTGCGAGCCCGATATATTTCGCGCTCACGGGTGTTCGTTCTGCATCGTGTCTTCTTAGGATATTGACATTCAACAGCGAAACAAAAAACTAATCAATTTATTCGTACAAATTACGCATTCTGCATTTAATAGAAAACGCTCATCGCGACGAACGCAGATCCGAGGAGGTTCTTAATAATTTTTTTTTTATCATGCTAGATACTTGAAATTTTTGCCAGATAATAATTTTCTAGTAAAGTAGTTTGCAAATAGTTTAAAAATCATAATAAATTTTTAAAATAATGCGTATTTATATGTAATGATAAATTATCATTTTTTACATATTTACATCTGTACTAAATTTTAAAAATTTAGCATTTTAGTTACATATGTTCAAATAGGGTTCATTTTGTATTTGATTGATTGGTATAATTAAATATGTTTTTACAATTTTTTTCTTTTGACAAGAAGAAAATTTGCAACATTTTATTCCAGCCCTTACGAAAATACATGATTTTTCAAAAGACGCATGCTTAGCAATGGCAACTTGGAACAAATTTATCCATGGGAAGCAAGAGAATTTTTATTTTAGCGGGAACTAGTAAATCGTATTTTCTTTCATATCCATATAAAAGGGGATCTAATTTTTCAACATTTTTGTCTAAGCAATTTACTTGTTGATAAGTCACATAAAACGCTCGGCGAATGTGAAAAGCTAGTGATGCTAAAGTTGGTTTTTTATCGATACTATAAGTTTTATTTTTTTCAACAGACTTATCGTCACTGAGTTTTAAGATTTTGTAATATTACCTTAAATTTATTATCACATTTTACAAAAACAAAAACAATATTTTATACTCAAATATATATATTTATTTCGTCTTTAAATATGGTCGTACTGTTATGGAATTCTATTATCATTATTCATTGTCAATATATATTGGAAAATTACTACCCGGCAAAGATTTCAAGTCTATCTTGAAAACGAAAAACCATTAAGAACCTCCTAGGATCTGCATTCGTCGCGATGAGCGCTTTGTATTAAATGCAGAATGCATAATTTGTATGAAAAATTAAATAGTCGTTTTTTTGCGCTATTTAATATCAATATCCTTAAGAAGACGCGATGAAGGACGAACACCCGTGAGCGCGAAATATATCGTGGTCGGTGCTCATCCAGCAAAAGTGGCATTATGAGCACTGCAAAACAACAACAACATCGAAAGTTGGCAAAAACGTTAAATTTTAGTCCTTCAAAAAATCATAACTTCTGAAATACGCAATTAACCAAAAAAATTACTAGAGATCTTTTCTTCCTAAAATGAGCCATATTTTCAAACAACAAAATGTCCGACACGATAAAATAATTTGTTTATAATTTGTTTAAACACTTGCGATTTAAACAAAACTTACCATTTTTTCGAGAAAGCGACCGACATTTTCGGATTCAGCGGCTCAAAACACATAAGAATAACCCTTAAATTCCCTTGGACATCTTAGCTTGCTTTATAAAAAGCAAACGCAAAATTGTATGTTCATAACTCTCTAAATTTAAAATAGTAAAATGTAACTGATTGTCAATTAAATTCTACTAATTTCTGTAGCTAGAATTGAGTCCCTGGTAATTAGTAGAAGTGTATTGATTGAATTAGTAAAAGGAAAATAACTGATTGAATTAGTTATGTATTAGCTGTACTGATATAACTGATTTATCGGTTATACTTGCTTTGCAGAAAGCAGTTAATTAAAAGAGGTTATGTTCCAAATACATTTATACATACTACTGTTAAATGTTAAATTTTTTCTCCACTATCAATAATTAATCTAGAAAATTTTCGATTTGTGTCCATTTACAAAAATGGCATATTTTTGTAAATGAGTGTAGGGTACCTTTTGGCGAAGGCTAATTTTTAGCTACTATGTTGTCTTATGGCAAATTTCATTGGTTGGTAACCTAGATACGAACTCGATGTGTCAAATTAATTCAAAGATTAATTTAAAACAGGTATCCTTTAAAAGGTATCCTAATTATGTTTGGGTTTTCACCAGATTTTGTATTCCCTCCAAAATTATCCCAGTTCAAGTTCAACAGATTGCCGTCATCTGCTACATATTTGGGCGCCTTGAGTTACTGCGCTTGCGTTAGGGTCGCGCTGTTGGCACGGAGTTCAATTTAAAATTCAAAATTCAAAACAATTCTAGTAATTCAAATTCATAATTATCATAAGATGAACAGAAATGTATATAACTTGTAATAATTGAAATTTTATTTTTGAAATATAGTTTAGTTTTTGCAATTCAATGAAAATAAACTGTTTCTTAGAAAATACGTGTGCTTTTTCTTTTAACAGTGTTAGGAGAAAGTTAAATTTTAAATATTAATTAAAATGCTAAATTTTAAATTTTAAATTAAAGGTAAAAGTTAACTTGCATAAATTTTCTCTTAACTAAATCTTAGCAAAATAAAAAATAAAATATTGTTTGTTATATGCATAATAGTAATCCCTTCAAACATTTGATAATTTTGAAAGTAAACTTAGCTTTCATGACATTTTATTCACACGCAGATATACATCTTTTATATCAATACACGGATAAAATTATTTTGTAAATTACTAGGACCTGAACACAGTTCAGGGGATTGCGTACGCTGGCCTGTAAAGTTTCGCTTCGTTTTGAGTGAAATATCTGCGAGAGCTGAGAGCTGACAGCTGCAAATGTTTTTTGTGAGATGGAACATTGAGTTTTTATGAATTTGATCGGGAATTCATTTGCATATAGCGATAAACAGAAAACGTTACAGAGAGTACAGTAAGTAAAAAATATAATTTGAGATAATCAGTGGCAGATATTCCACTCTAAACGAAGCGAAACTTTGCAAATCAGTGTACGTCCTCCCCCGAACTACGTCTGGAAAAGTGGTGACCAAATTTATGACACACTGTTTGGTCTTCTTACTATTAGTCTATTTTATACACTAAATTGAAGGTCATTTCAAGCTCAACATTTTTTTTCTAATGGAACCCCCTATTTTTTATTGCGGAAATAAAAGAGCGGAAAATTTTACATTCAAATATGTATTTTGGCCTTGAGTCAAAATGACCTACGGGTCATTTGCAGGCCATTTCAGTGTTGCAATGAATCTGACATACATAACTTTCCAGGATCACATCCTGTGAGTTAATGGTTCGGACAAAAGTTGTAGGGTTTTGTGCAAGAAATCTAATGGTGACCTTGATTTTGAGTCCAAGATCATTTTGAAGGTCATGTTAGGGTGAAAATATTTTTTTTTTATGGAAACCTCTAATTTCAAATGACCCGTAGAGGTCATTTTTACTGAAATTGTGCGTTTTCTTTTCATAAGAATATTTTTAATTTGTTAATTAACTCCACCTATGTTTGAGACATGATAGATAAGAAACACCTCAAACAAACTTTTTACGCTAAAAATTAAACAGTAATCTTAAATGACCTAATTTTTTACTATTTAGTATTGAATTTATAAATGAATTTGCTGAACCTGACCTCACTCTTTTAAAATACGCTGCTTTTTGCAAAACAACTCGCCGGATTATTCGCTTCTCCTCCTTGAGAAAAATTAGTTCTAAAGTATAAAATTTTCTTTAAAATATTTACAAGGCTTAGTAGGGATAAAAATGAAGTGACAAACTTTCTTTTTACTTTCTTTAAATTTTGACATTCTCGTTATAATGAGAAGTTATTTGAATTATGTGGATACGGACTCGTTGTCATCATCTGTATGCGGAATCCTATTCTAAAAGGATCATACGTGTCGAATATCGAAATATCTCGCACCAACTCGAAAAATGTAACGCAGAAATGCGTGCTCCAGATTCCATATTGGTCAGCCATATACTTGGCGCTGTTTACGAATCTCTTGCAAGAGCTTTTCAGAATATGCGCGCTCACACACGCAGGTGAAAAAGTACGCTATTTCAATTGCGAAAGAGTCAAATTTTGTAGCCTAATTACTATCATGAATTAGGCAGTTGTAATTCATCGTTAGTTTCTCTGAACATAGGCAAAAGGGTAGGAAG
>JAAAKG020000031.1:2923531-2969161 GCA_010014905.2 Druon quercuslanigerum
CTATCCGCAACCCGAGGACGCGTTCGGTGGCTTTGTCATAGGCCTTTCGGTTTGATTCTAGAGGAATCAGAACCGAACCAAATATTGCTAATATTGCTAAGATTGCTAATATTGCTAATATATATATATATATATATCTAAAAAGTCTCCTCAGCCCTTACTGTTACCTATTATTATTTTTGCATTCCTCTTATTATTCCTAAATTATTTCGACTACAAAATGTATCACATAACATTTTTATAACGTAATATCCTCTTTTTTTAACTTTCAATTCCTTGTCTTTAGGATTTTGTAAAGTGTGGTCTAATATATTTACTTTTCCTGTAGCAGATTGTAAAATAAAAGTTATTTTTATACTAAATTATGTAAAAAAATAATTATTTTTAACTTTGTAGTATAGCTTGATCTTAAAAAAATTCGAATACCTTTTTTATCGTTGCCAAATGTCGTCCTCAGATTTGTGCGTCATCGACGGAACTATACGTAAAAAGTAGATATTTTCGAAACCCATGTCAGCCAACGATTTAAGCAAGGCTTATGGTTCGAGTGTTAAATAATATATATTCATTTATTTTCTGTTATAAAGCTTAATCTTATAAAATTAAATTAGATTTTTCTTTTTTAATTTTTTTAAATTATTGTGGATACCTGATTTAGAAAATTGATCAGAATGAAATATCAGAACTACACTTTTTACATGAAACTACATGTCATCTGAAAGTGAATAATATTTTTAGATCACTAAATTAAAGATAAATAAGATCGGCTAAAATTGATTGATTTTCTTATTTACCATTTTTTCTGTAATATTTCTGATATTCATACACATTTAAAATTTGCGGCTATCTTAACAGGAAACTCAATCACAATGTAGTTACTACTTTTCTTGTTTGCATGGCAGTAATACTTTCAATAAATTCTTTAATAAATTGAATTAAATAATAAATTACCTGTGGCACTTTTAACATAACAGACAATAACGAAGGAAATATTTGTAATGTTAAAAATTATTCTTTATTTAATTGTGAAATCGATATTACTTTTAACGTTATTGGCTGCACATGTTTTCTATTATGTCCTATTGCTAATACTGCGGTACAAATAAGCCAAGAGCCAGACAGAAGATATTGATCGATTTTAACTTTTTTTCTTTATTTATCTCTGATGTCAAGGCACCGATTTTTTTACCTGGGCCCAGGTGAATCGATTACTTTTAGCATTTTTATTTCACCGTATTAAACAACGTTGTCAACTGCTAACTAGTGCAGATTAGTTCTCTGAAATCCAAAGGTTATAAATAGTAATAAGCTAAGCTTCAAAATTAAAATACTAATAATATAAAAAATTTGATTTAGCTAACATCGCATTTTTCTGTTTTAACGTACGCATTTTCTTTTCTTTTAAAGTTTGTCAGCTGGTATATTAACATCTAAGTATCTAAAAAAACTCTGAAAATGTAATTTTTTATTAGGTTTATCAATAGCATGTATGTATAAATTATTTAATTTTTTACTTAAGACCAATTTTTTATTGTATCATCGAATTTTAATTTTTATAGTTTACGTGAATACTACGTAGTTATACAAATTTAAAGTATTATAATGCCATGCCGTCCAAACTAAAAAAATACATAACTTGGATTCGTAAGAGAAAGCTACACCTAACTGTGTTAATCAAATATATTATTTATTAATATTTTGTTTGCAAAAAACCATTGTTTATAAATGAGGAAAGTCGAAAAAGTTGAAAAATACAACAGAAAAGGAAACACAAAGCACTTTGCGTGTCCTAAAAGTTTTACGAGGCATGAAATACGTCATCAGCATACACATAAAAAAGAACTGAAAGAACTTTGTGTCTTTTTTGCATTGTAGAAGTGACAGAGTGTGGAGCGAATTTACAAATGAGAAGAATCGCTTGTCCTTACGTATGTTTTAGACTTGTGAATTAGCTCGGACTCTGATCGGAAATCCACGGGAAATAAGTCCCGGCTAAATTCAGCTATATACTAGCATCGATCATTCGGGTAAGTTCGGAACAGCAACTAAATACACAGTATCCCTTACGTATGTTTTGATGTTTTATTTTGAGGCTGCGCTCGAGCTCTTCGACAAAGGCATCGTCCGCAAGTGACTTTGCGTTCTTTTTGCCTTGTATTTTTGATCTTGCGTATCTTAATTTTTAAAAATTTTATTCGATATTAGAGTTCTTTGGGCAAACAGTTTTTCTTGATTTTCTTAGTTCGAGTGAGATTGGACTTTTGTATCTTTTTAGTTTGTGCGACAGAATAGATAATGACAGTTACACAGGTATAAGGTTGATTGCTAAAAAACTTACCATTTTAAGTCCTACAGTTATTCTCCACTTTTCCATTAAATGGTGACTTTTTTATAAAGTTATCCCAATATAGTACTTATATCAAAGCATAATTTAATCAAGTTAAAAAATTTTAGATGACTTTGTTTGGAACGTATAAATACAAAAGTACGCAAAATGTCCTGTCAGGCACCTGTCTCAGTCTACAAATTCAGAATGAAAAATTGTTTAATATCATTAACAAAATTTTTCAAATATTTGAGATTTACAGATATCACTAACATTGATTTAAAAAAGATAAATTTTAAAAATAGAGTTATATATTCTAGAGCTACCGATTTTAAAAATCACCTCAAACTGTATCTAAAAAGTTTTTTATTTGATCACGATGGATTGATATTTTAGGATAAATCTAAAAAATGATTGGCGCAACCATTTAAAACGTGGACTAAAATTGATAATTTTAGTATTGTAGTATTTTTTTTTAATCTCTCGTAACATTTAATATTAATTTAGAATGCTATAAATTGAAAGCATTTTTTAAATCGCCAAAGTCAAAATCAAATAAATGGTGAAAGTAGACATTTTTAAGATATACATTTCGACTTCAAAAGTGCGAGGTCCGAATTTACGAGCACTCCACAGATAAGAGCGCTCTAACACAAAGAAGAGAGCTGAATTTTTTCTCCTCTACCCCTGCTCTATTTCAGTGATGTTAATGGAAAGCGCAGGCCTCTTTGATATCAATAAATACTATAAATAATGATAAAGATAAATATTTCAAACAAATTTTTAATTTTACGAAATGCATTATATTGAATCTTAGAATTAAGTTATTTCTTTATATAATTCATTATTAATCTAATATTAAAAGATTATACATTATAGTTTTAATTAGACCCCCGCTGGAGTGGGAGCCCCTTTCATGGTCGTATATTTGGAGTTCCTCATTCCCGAACTCCTCGTAGTTTTAAAGCCCGAGTATACTTGAATATTGCTTCCTAATAGAGTAAGCTTTTGAATGGTAACAATTTCGAAAAAAGTGTTATTCATTTTATTAAACGTTCTTCAATTTTAAAATGCCAAATACAATGTTTAAAGAAATTGTCCAAAGTATTTCTAGAAATGATTAATACATTTTTGAGCACTTTATATTATGTTTGAAATCGTTTTTTTTACCGTAAAATGGTTTTATTTACACAATTCAAAATTTACGCAATAATATAAACAAATCCATTATATTATAATAATGATACATTTTATGAAACAGTAACGTCATGGACATTCATATAATTGGTAAAATCTGTTTTAAAGAGGAATTTTTTTCATTCACACTATTGAAAGTTTATTCAAGAATAGAAAAGACTCTTTGATTCGAGGCTTTTTGATTGACCTTTTTCTAATTATGAAAATATGTATATAATACTTTATAGAACCTTTCACTTTTCAATAAAATAACTAAAAAATTTTGGTAGACACACAATTAGAAATTTCACTATATTAGGTAAAGGTACTTATTATGATATTACGTAATTGGACAGACAAAAATGCCGTCTTTTAATAAATACTAGTAAAACGATAAATTTAATTATATGAAAAAAACTATTTATCGTATCTCATTTTAATTGGGTACTTAATTACAAAAAATGCGGTGCTATTGTTACACTTATCAGTAATGTTTTGGTTTTTATTTTCTTTCTTTTTCTACCTTAGCAGTGTTATTTGTGTTTGTAACAGAGAATATATGATCGTTTAAAAAAAATATTTTTTAAAATATTTCTAAATTTTTAATTATATATTTAAAGTAGTATCATGGTAATGAACAGTCTTCTTAAAACTTTTTACACATATTCTCTATTTTTCGAAATACTGATTTAGGTTGGTCCCTCCCCTTTATTGTTACTCAAATTTTAACTTTTAATATTTGTCAAACGATTTATAGTTGGCTTCTCCAAAAATTCGATGTAAATATAACCGTAACGGTCGATATTTAAAAATCAAGGGACATAATTTCAAAGCCTATAACTTGTTATAGTTTGCATTGAATGTAATTAAAATTTTCTTGAATGAACATGATTCTGGTTAATTTAACTTGAAATGCATGCGTGAAGCATGAAAAGCATAAGAAGCATAAGTAGCTTAAAGGAATGTAAATAGATTCAAGCTGATTCAATTCAAAATCGAACTTTAAAACTTCAGTACTATTGATCAATTGTATTAATCTATTTGTAAAAATTCTTATAGTTTGCACCACAATAGATAACACGAAACAAATTTTTTTTTAATTGAAGAAAATTACCTGCATATCTTTGAGGGACATAAAATATAAAGGCTTTAGATATATCCCTGTATATTTTTAAACAATTAATTTTTGTTTTGTTTCATTCTATTTCTTGCAACATTTTGCAACGGTTAAGATTTATGCCCATCCTAAATACATTCCTTGCTCTTAGTTTAATATTTTCATACCCTCTTGAGTTACCTTTATTTAAAAAAGAAAAACTTTTTGGGTATTTAAGAAATTTTGTTATTTTGGAAAATCTCATTATCTGGAACGGTCAATTTTTTGGCAATAACCTATAGCATATACGGCCATCTTAATTGATGCACACAAATATCTTTGTTGGTAAGCCATATACGAAAAAATGGTTTGAATGAAGGAATTTTTAGGATAATGAGGTCATATTACTGTACGAATTACTGTGACCTTGTGGTCAATTCTAAATGTCATTTGATGGTCAAACTCAGTTTTAAAATGGGAACCCTTTTTTGACACCGACTTCGGAAAGAGTGGAAAATTTTATAGCTGAAAAAATAGTCTTTAATATGTTTTACCTTCAGAAAGTCAAGGTTAAATATTTAAAAATCTTCTAGAAGATGTTTTCTATAAATTTGTGAGTATTAATGGGCGAACAAATGTTTGCGAATCCGGTATCAAAAATAGGGGTTTCGATTTTAAAAAACTGACTTTGACCTACAAATTACCTTGAAAATTGACTCCAAGTTCGCAGTTATTATTACAGTCAGATGGCCCCTATTGTCCTGCACAACTTTTGTCAAAGCAATTTTTTCCTATCTGGCTTGCCAACATTTGCATGCGTCAATTAAAATAGCCTACCCGGTATATTTTAAACTATTCATTAAAACAAATGAGAGGATATATTGGTTTAATATTGGCAATGTTAAAGACCGATAGGTAATTTTTATATTTCAATTGATATAAATTAACTGTATCATCTAAAAGTATTTAGAAAGCTAGCCAAGAAATACGCGCGCTGCTACTGACAATTCCTATATAGGTTCCTATATAGGATCCTATATAGGAACCTAAATAGAATCCTGTATAGGATCCTACATAGGAACCTATATGCATCACCCATAGGAAATGACATGGGATCATATATACGATCCTATATAGGTGCCTGTATATGACTCTCCCTGATACGGTACCTAATTGTACGTAACTAGTGGTACCTAATGGTATGTAACTAATGGAGCCTAGTGGTACATCGAAAACTGTCATTTGGTGATTGTAAATTTTCTTTTGTCAAATGTCCTTTAGTTTTAACGAACGCATTAGCATCACGATTCTCATGCTTCACACTTGATGTCGTCGAAAATGCGAACTTTTCTAGATTATGTTGAACTCTATTATATCAAATGTATATTATATTTATTTGTGTACCTTGGTCTGGAGCTGTTTATTCAGATATTTCAAAATAAAGTACAAATCTCCTTTTTATGAATACTTTAATATTTGTTTCTTATTTTGCATTAAATTTTATTCTTAGCCCTCCTGAAAAATCTATATCATTTCAATAAATTTATATTATCACTATTCGGGTCCATATCATGTCACATGCGGCAAGTCTCTCTGTGGGAAGTCTGCAGTATCGTCTAAGCACGATGACTTTCGAAAAACTCATTAGATTGGATTAAGCTTTGGCAGATTCTTTAGGACCTTTAACAAAAGGACAAGTTTGTTAACAAGCGATTTTGGACTAAAACTTTTTGTTTATATACCGAAAGTGTTTTCTGAAAAATTAAAATGTCATTTTTAGGCCAAAGTATGCGAGATACGTTAAAATGTATAGATGAAAAATTCTTCAGCCTCAAAAAATGTACGAATTTTCTTCCAACCGGATCCGACAAAAAAGTTTTCTGCCGGTACCAGCAATAAATTTCTGTGTTTCCAACGTCTCGTGGGAGGCGGGAGGGATTCCTATGATAGATCACATAAAAAATGTTGGCAAAAGTTGGCCTTCCAAGGGAAGACACCCCTTTGATCAGACACAAAAATAATTTTGGTCAACCCCCTTCACGTTTCCAAGGTCTTGTGGGTGTGGGAATGCACCCCTGTCTGATTAGTTGCAGAAATAATGTTGTTCAAACCCCCCTTCTAAACCTCCCTTTCCAACGTTGCGTGTGGGCGGAAATGCACCCGTTTGACCAGTCAAAGCAACATTTTTGGATTAAACTGCTAGCCTTTTATAATGTATCGTGAGGACGAGAAGGTTCCTCCTTGATTGGTCACAGAAATAATGTTAGTCAAACCCCTTCCCTTGTTCAAGGTTGATCAAACATCTACCCGTTTCGAATGTCTATGGGGAGGGGGGGCAGAAATCCATCCTTTTGACTAGTCACAAAAATAATGTTGGTCAAACCGGTTCCGGCTGTTCTAAGAAAAAATGTTGAAGGCAGAGAAGTTTTTTGCCGGTACCGGCAGAGCATCCACTGCCTTTAATAAAAAGTATAGTTTTGACCTCAAACGTAGACAATATTACTAAAAATTCTATTTTATAGGAAAACTATGCCACATACCTATGAGAAAATATTGTCCGCAAGGGATCATGTCAGATTGACTCTTTTTTTACCCTATCCGAGTCGAATTGAGACAAATATAAGAAACTGCTGATCTGTTGCAGAGATGTTAAGTTACTAAATAAAAGAGGAAAAAGTTTGATCAAAAAATGATTTATTTACGAGACAATTATGTTTTGGTTTTAAAGGTTAGAAAAGTTTTATCGAAAAAAGTTTTTCAATTTCCAAAAGTAAATACGATCTCGAACAAATACTTTTAAGATAATGTGCATTTTAATTTTTTTAAATATTCTACCAAAAAATGTAACTCTCGGAAATTTGCCAGTTACATCATTTAGCTTTTCCATCCTTTAAATATACTTCATGCCGTTTTTATGAATACCCCAAAAACGTCTATTAACTTTTTTTAAAGAACTCACGATTTTTCAAATAATGTAAATGCTATTAACAAGTCAAAAGTTCAAATTTTTAGTCAAACAAAACAACAAATATATTTTTTAATAATTTAATAAATGGTAATTCTTATTTCATAATAAATAATTACTGAGTTTTGTTGCTTTTATGTTCTGAATGTGTTTAAAATGTATGCAATTAATCTTTACACACATGAATTATACCCTTATATATTTCCAGCATTATTAATAATTTAATACAAATGAGTTTATTACTTTTTAGGAAAAATAATAATTTTATATTACTTATTTCACATTTCTGTATGAAGATTTGATATACTGTGTGCCTATTACAGAATACAACATTTTAACCAGAGATAGATAATTATTAATGATAAATGTTAAAGAAGTAAGAATAAATTATTATTATAAAAATGCAATTATAAAAAATATTCTACTTTTTAGTATTTCACATCTGCTTTAGATATGACATATGACTAACATTTAAAATTTTATATTCAAGCTGATGCTGGTTATAGACTATTTTGGATGTTCTTAACTTCGAAAGGGCATGTCTTAATTCTGAGAAATCTATTTTCAAACGACAAGACTGAGCAAGAAAAACAAACACCTCGGGGAGGCGCTGTAGTCTGTTTTTGTTGGTGAAAGTCGAAGCCCAGCGTGGTTTTGGAACGGGAAGGCAAGTTCTAGTAGAGTTTCTTTGAAGGAAGTGTTCGGAAAGCTACCTTTCATTTTTCACACCGTTAAACGAATTTGTCGAACCTTGGACCTTAGACTGAGGGTGGAATCTAATTTCGAGGCGATTCCAATGGATGCGAGGTCCTGCTCTCCCACTGATAGTCAGCGCTATCATTTATACGAATTATAACCCCCTTTTGGGTTAAGGGGTCGTTTGTTATTATTAGTTTCAGGGTAGAAGACCGTAATGGTCTTGTAATACTTTCCGGGCTGGCACTTACACTCTTCCCAAACCTGTGTACCTGTCGAGAGAAAACATTAGGGTTGACATATTCTTTTTCGATACGGTTGGCGAAACTTCTCTTGATGGTACAACGTTCACGATTTAGTATACATATAATTCCATATTTTAACAACCAATAATGCTTATTTTATTAGCTTTAGGATGTTAAATAGATTATTTATTATTTAAGAAAGCCCTACTTAATTAAGGAAGGGGAGGGGGGGGGTCACAAAAATAATTACGCATTCCGGCGTGAAGCGGTTCTAAGAAAATTTGTAGATAAAGTTTAGGCAAAAAATCTTGGGAAATAATATGTTATTATAGCTTGTATCGTCTTTTCAAAAAGTTAGCTTAAAAATTTTTGATTCATTTTTATAACAAGAGCTTATAAGAAATTTGTAAATCATTTTTTATGTAAGCAACTTTTGTCTTTTCATTTGTTTTCGTCTTTTGTGTCCTTTTCCAAAAATTTTATTTGTTTATTTTTATTCTTATTTTTTACGATTAAAAGAAAATTTACTCACCCTATATAAAAATTACAGATAATGAATTTGTAGATCCTTTTTGGGTGAACAACTTTTGTAAATTAATTTTTTTGGCACCTGGCGCATCCTATCAAATAAAATGTTGTTCTTAAAATCTTTTTCTTAATTGTTTTTTTTGTAGTTTTTGTCGCGTCGTTTGTCCAAAAATGTAATTGTATTTTGTTTTTAAAGTAGTTTTTTACAAATGAAACAAAATCTACGCGTCCTATAAAAAATTGATTAATATATTTTTTATATATTTTTTGGGTGCACAATTTATGTCTTCATATTTTTTCACATCTTGCATAGTTGTAACGTAAAATGGAATTTTCGATTTTTTATTATTTTTTAGCTTAAGTATTCCGTTCTGGCAAATTATGCCGCACGTTATTTTATCTTCCAGCATATTTCGCCGGTTTTTAATTTTCTCGTCCGGAATATTTTAACGTGTACTAAATTGTATTCTAAAGAATTCACAATGAATTCCAAACGGTTTCTTATAAATTCTAAACACTTCTAAATAAATAACAACGAGTTAAAAAATTTATGTATCGAAAAATGTGTCGAATAAAAGAAAATTAAAGTCAGATCTTGATGACAGGTGCATGTTACGTTTCAACTGTCTATATCTGTATTCCTTTCCTGCCAATCCCTGATAAGAAAGTGGTAGGGAGTTGATCAAAATTATATGCGTAACCAGTCACAGGGAAGCCTTCCCTCCCCCCACGAGATGTTGGAAAGGGTTAGTGGTTTGACAAACATTATTTCTGTGCACAGTCATAGGGTAGCCTCCCACCCCCCCCACCGATAGTTGGAAAGGGGTAGCAAAGTTTGATGAATTACAATAATTTCTACAATTTATGGAAATTTATCCTTATTGTGTAAATTAATGAAAGTTGTGGAAATTTATGATAATTTACGAAATATTATGAAGTGATTAAAAATATGGCAGAAGAAAAAATCATAATCCAGGAAAATTTGCCGGAAAAGAAAATTAAAATGCGGCAACATATGCCGGAAGACAGAATTAAAATACGGCAAAATATGCCGGAAGAAAAAATTAAAATCCCGCATCATATAATAATTTATTGAGAAATTTCAAAAAGTTTTTATGATAATCTTATAGGATAGACTTTTTTCAAATCGTGTGTTATTCAGCTTAAAATATTTATATTTGCTTTTTTAAAAAATTTTCTGTGCTATAACTCTGATAATTTCGTCTATCCAAAAAAGTTATGAGCAGAAAATGTTCTTCATTTTAAATACTACGAATAATCGCACCGATGATGTTTGAATCTTGAAAAAAGTGGTTTAAAACATTTTCAAACATCTGTCTGTCAATTCCTTCGAATTATATTGGCATAAAAAAATAAAAATGTACAGAACCACATTCACAAATGCAGGCATACATACATATATACATAAACATATTCATGCATGCATACTATTTTTTGGGTTCATAGAGTCTCAAGAGATGCACATTTGACGAAAACGTAGGATGTTAAATTTTACATAAGTTTAATACCTTCTCTGATGAGAATGTAACAAGATATACTATAAGAAAAAAATATAATTTAATTAACTTTTTGAACAATCCTTTGTTTAAACTGAGGAACTTTTTTCCCGAATATCTTAACTCTGGAGTATATGTACTTGTGTGAAACAAGGCGATCGAAGTGCGGCAAATTTCAAAGGATGGTCCATCTCTAAGAGTCCAGAAGCTAAAAGTGTCGTTGAGGGTGCAAGCGATAAAAAGCATTACGTGCTACTTAGGGGATGAAGCATTACGTTAAAGAAATTAGAGAGATAATTCCTCGGACGAATACCCAATTTACCCTTTCGTCCTCTGCCGAGCACCCTGGTCTTATTATCTAAAGTGCTCCACTGTTAGCTTGGAGGGGGCAAAAAATAAAAAGTATCGCGAAAGGCAGGGATGCGGAAGGACAAAAATTAAGAGGCCAACGTTCGGAACGCTATTCTAGAATACCGAGAAGTTCCTGTCTCATCTTCTTTTTTGTTAATATTTATTTTCAGAAATATTCAAGATTCCTAGATCTTCATAGTGCCATTCTTCATTACCATTACAATTGTTTTTTTTTTTAATAATAAATACTTTCTTTATCAAAACATTGAATTCAACACCTCTTTCTTCCCTTGATGTCCAATGCAAATTTTCTCTTGTAAAATATTTCATTCATTTCCTTTTCTGTCTGTATTTAATAAAGTAATTAAGAAGCAGTAATACTCTGAGAGAAATTCCGAGTACTGGGAACCTCATTGTCACTAGTTTGAAATGTCCTTAACTACTTTTTATAGTTGTAGCAAGAAATAGTTTACCCGTTACGGCACCTACGAAAAGTGACAATTGGAATGAGAAAATCAAGTCGCAGCATCTGTGCGTTGATTGTTGTGACTAGGTTGCATGGTTAAGATGACTAGATTTTGACCAGATTTCTAAAATCTATTGCACACAGTAATTTTGAAGAAAAATGATTTTATTATAAGAAATTATAGATCTTTTCTGACTTATCCCCAAAATACTAGAATGTTTCTCTTTGTTCAGGTTAGAATCTCGATCACCGATCGATTCACGAGGTAGTTCAGAAAAAAGTGAAAATAGCAGTATATTGAAATTATTGAAAGTCATCAAAAATTAGACTCAAACACGAGTTGAAACATTTTTACCTGTCATTCATTACGTTGAAGACGTTGAAAGAAGAAAACATCCAACCCGAGTTGACCCGAGTATAACTGAAAGCTGACACAAGCTTCCTCTTTTCCTATTGCAGCGACTACATCATTCTAGTAGTTGGGAAGCGACGTCCCACAGTTGGGCGAAATGAAAAAACGATGTTCAAAATAACCTGTAGGTCACCATTCTTCATCGATCTTCAATTTTTTTTTAAATTAAGCATTAAATTCTTAAGAAATCTGTCGAGGCCGATTTTCAAATTTTTATTTGTTTAAATTTTTATAGAGGTGCAAATAGCGAAAAAATGTTGATTTTTTACTTTTTTTTTTAATTCACTGTGAAATTTTTTTTTCGTGGCATCAGGCCTCAGGTTTGACGCAAAAGGGTCGGCCAGAGAAAAAAATTGTTAATATATCAAGTTATTTGTTATAAACAAATATTTGCAACAAATAGCCAGTATGATGTATTATGTTTTTGTGAAGTATATTTATACACCGAAATCGCTCGTTTAGAGCAATGAGGTGAAATGTGATCATGAATTTATTTAATAACAATTAATATAAACAAATGCATGATTTGAGCAGTTTCAGGCAGAAACGAACCGAATTTTCTTTTGATTGTCTCCGAATCTCATTGCCTGTGATCCACTTAAATGTATTTTTGTCATCTGATATAATTTGTTAAATTTATTAACAATTATTACAAACAAATGCATGATTTGTACAGTTTTAGGCAGAAACGAACCGAATTTTCTTCTGGGCGTCTTTGAATATCATTGCCTGTGATGCTCATTGTTCTTTTTCGGCTCAAAATATCATTCAATATTTTTATGAATGAATCACACTAACAAAATTTCCATTATGGAAATTTCCAAGAAAGGACGATCTTACTCTACACTGGAATTTCCAGATTATGGATATGTTCATTTATATCTATATTATTCCTTGATAAAGTTAACAAATTATATCAGATGACAAAAATACATCAATGTGTATCACAGGCAATGAGATTCAAAGACAATCGACAAAAAATTCGGTTCGTTTCTGCCTAAAACTGTTCAATTCATGCATTTGTTTATAATAATTGTTATTAAATTTAACGAATTATATCGGATACCACATTTTCATCATCGCATTTCACCTCATTGCAAATATTTGTTTATAACAAATAACTTCACATATCAACAAATTTCTTTTCTTCCGCCGGCCGTTTCAACATTTTTTCGCTATTGCAGCACTATAATAATTTAAACAAACAAAAATTTAAAAATCGACCTTGACAGATTTTTTAAGAATTTAATGCTGAATTTTTTCAAACAAAAATTGAAAATCGATGAAGATTTGTGAACTACAGGTTATTTTGAACATCTTTTTCCATCTCGCCTGACTGTGCGTCCCTTTGACCCACATTGTGGTCATTGAGTTAAAAACATTTTTAACTACGTTTACTAGTTACTGAAACCAAAAACTAAAAAAATGAGACACGTGGCTAGTAATCTCCTTATAGTAGCGAAGATTCTAGTCAAAGCAGCCAGATATTCTTGTGCTTACAGCTCTTTTTTTCTCAACTACTGGAAGAGAAAGGGATATAGCATTTTAGGCTCGTCATAATCCCTACCCGATCAAACAAAACCAGTGCGAGACGAGTGGAAGGGTTGTGAAACGACTTAAGCCGGAGATGCAAAAAACAAAATTTATTTAGATGACTTTATCTTTAAAGGCTTCCGCATTTGCCTGAACTTCCACCCGAATATACTTCAGTGCAACCGGATCGGAAAATCCATTTTGGAAAAAGACAGGATCTGTCTAAGCCGGACTTTACCATCAAATCACTTTTTGACTTCAAATATTGACACGCTCATCCGAGCCCTGATCTAATCCTGATCTGTCTAAATCAGACTTTACTTCAAAATCACTTAAACATTTCTGGAACAACTTTTTCAACCCGATTACTCTTCAGAGCGGAACTAAAAAAACTGGCTATTCTTCTACGAGGTCAAACAATCAAACCTTCCTCTTAACACACCTCTGATACTCGCCTCATTATACACACAGTTGTCCAGTGCCCCCTGTCTTCCGTCGACCCATCGAAAAGAAACTCCTTTAATCCCTCCATCACGCCATCCCACGTCTCAAGGTTTCTATGGTAGGGTTCAGGTAAATATCCATAAGTATCCTATAGGTGACAATGAGACACGTGACTAGTAATTACGTTATAGTGGCGAAGATTCTAGTCCAAGCAGCCAGATATTCTTTTGCTCACAGCTCTTTTTTCCTCAATTACATTTATCTTCTTATGAGAACTAGAGGCTATTTTTCTTAGTGTATTACGTTAAAAAGAGGTTTTAAATTTATATCTGTTAAATATTAAATAGAATATCGAATCGTACTGCAATTGGAGAAAATGGGTTCTACCTCCTGGATGTGTTCCTGTCACAGATTCCTCAGAAGAAAGCTTCATGTCCAAACCATTAAGCAGAAACGTTTGGCTAACCGAGACAAAAATCCGGCAACGACAATTTTTTCTTTTCTGTCAAGGTGGGGGTTCGCTGAATTCCGTACGTGCCTGCACGCCCGACACGGACAAAAGACAAACGCCGTCGCGTCTTTCGTTTGTTTCAAGCGTCATTTGTTTGGCAGCCTAGGGGTGTGGGTTTATGGGGGATGAAAATAGGGGGTACAGTTTGGTGTGTTTTGCTGGTTCGGGAACCGTGGCAGTTCGAAAGGGGAAAGGATGCGGGAAATATGGGGTTGCATGGTTAGAAAGGCCACATTTGAATGCAACCGGAAGGCGGTGTGTGCTCTTTCATCTCGGCTTTGTCGCTCCACCCCCGAGTACTGCTGCTACCGTTTCAGGAACAAGATTTCATACTTTTGTCTCGAAGTGTTGCAAGGATATCAAAGAAATCTTTTTCAAATTTATTAAATAAAAATAGTCTACAATAAATAAAGAGCTACTGCTGCGATTTCGTAATGAGAAGGAAAAAATGGTTTACCATTTAGATTAAGAATTACTGGTTTAAAATTTCTATTTGAAATAGGTAAACATACGAAACTTTCTGTTTCATTGCGTAACAGTACATAATAAGGACCAACTCTTTTGATTACCTTGGGTTACGTTTTGACAGAGCGTAACGCAATTAAAGACAATATTCTTATTGTTCCATATCTTATCAACCTACCTTTGAGTATTAATCTAAGATGCAACAACCTTTAAATAAAATATTGTGTGCAGTTATGATAAATTAAAAAGTTTCCTGATGATTACTTGTGAATGCTGATATGTTTCGATAGGATAGAAGCAAAAATAAAATCACGAAAGTATTTGATGTATATTTTTTGTCGGGTCCCTTATTTTTAACACCATAAATGCTAGGGGCAACATTATTTTTTCCATAAGCATATATTTTTAAAAATTTGATTTATTTTTTTGGTACCATACACTAACTTTTTTAGAAACGGAGGAAGGTCACAAATTTTGGTGTAGGTTTTTATTTCAATGACAAAAAGCGTCAATATGACATGGGATAATATGGCATATAGAGCAATATTTTTTTGGTAAGGTCAGAAAATTTTATTCAATGTTGTCCTATCTTTTCTAAAAACATCCCCAATAGTACAATATTGCACCAAATATATTGAACTAATCAGAGAACATGAACTCAATTTGTATGTAAGTCGTATGTAATTATGTCAGTAATAAATATACTACCCTAGTCAAAAACATAGACACAAATTTTGCATATGCTTTTGGAAAATATATTACAATATTGCACTAAATATACCATCCTGACAATAAAAGAGAAAAAATAGAAAGAAGCTTATTTCTGAGAAATCCCTCATAAAAAGAAGAAAAATCCGTTAATAAAAAATTCACATCAAATACAAAATGCTGCAAAATTACACATATTTAATTTTGATTACTTCTAGAGCTCTAATTAACTTTCAAAAGAAATTCGGAGCTAAAAACGACAAAAAATCGATTTCGCCTGTGACGCTAAGAAAATCATGCTTTCCTTAAACTTTTTTATCTGGAAACAAAGCGTTTTGTAATATTTTTGTTTTACTTGATAATTTCTCGTATACATTAAATTGAAAAAGTCGCACACTAGATCGAAATAGATCACTCCATTACATTACATGGCTCGTGGAACTTGAGACCTTATGCACTAAAATTTTATGTTTTATCTACTTTTAAACCAAACTAGATGATAATATTCTCTAGGGACATGATTTAAGCCAAAAACAATTATTTGAAGCCAATAAAATGAATATCTGAATTTTGTTAATTACCCCTGTATGCATATTATCTGTTACCCTTTATTTATTAGTATTATTAACTAAAATAGTGCTAATAGTCGAACAATTATTTGAACACCTATATTCTCTTCAAATTATTAATATTACGTCAAGTTTAATGTGTTTTACTTTAACAAGCCAGTTTATAAAATGCCTAAATAAACAGGAAAATAAACGATAAAGTTTTTGTTAACATTAAATAGCCATCTAGATAGAAAATAAAAATAAACTTGATCTTCGTTTCATAAGATTTCCTGGAAATAGTATCTTTTTAAGTATTTGGAGAAAAAGTTGATTAAAAATTGAATTTCTCATCTTTGAATTTAGAATCCTGGAATCTATTCGGAATCAAAGATTTTGCGCAAGTGGGTGTCTTGAAAAGTCAATGAGGATGATAGGAGTTAGCAGAAGGAAGAAAAAAGCGATTCGTCCCGAAGGGGGATTTCTTTCAGCAGAAAATAATTAAGCTTTTCTATGGAGATGATGGATTCGGTGGAACTGCCGTTCGCTCAGTCAATGTCAGAGGTCGACAATAGGTTCAATGGATGGAGCTCTCCTTTATTTAAAGTAGCTTTGTGTCCTCCCGCCTCCCAAACTCGCTCCACCTCCGCCTTTCCTACGGATCTGGATCTGGATCAGTCAGGCCATTCTGCTGGCTTCAATTCGCTAGATTGGGTAGCAGCTAATGAAAAAATAGTGTCTCGTCATCCAGGCAGCATAAATACGAAGACCAGATTAGAATGCAAACCCCATTGATTCCCATCTGGTAAAAGGTGATCTACCCCCTCTAAAGACTTTAAGACTGTTCCATACAACGTCGGATTTTTCGGCTTGTTTAAATTCCAGAAAAAATAGAAAAACTTCTATTTTAATTCAAGAATCATTTGTTTCAAGATCTACGCACAAATAAATTGCCAAATAACTGTTATTAAGTGTCAATTTTTCACTTATTCTTAATTTTATATAGAGGTTATAATGAGTAAATAATGATCGAGACCCAAATATCAAATAGATATTCTTCCCTTTTTTTAAATAATTTGTTTAGAATTCCTAAGCCTATAGTTGCATGTCTACCCCTACTTCACACTCTTATTTACCACTACGTCAAATAGAAGCCCATTATCAAATGATTTGATGTCTTTGCCTGTAAGGTTCGATTGGTTCATTCTTTCGTGCTTGGTGACAAAACAAAGACACCGTTTAACGACATTGTCGCACACCCCGAGCTTCAGAAATGGCTCTCCCAACCCCCTGTGGAACCAGAGTCGACGGAAACTGGATGTCGGGTGCTGCGCTTTCGTTCGACTGGGTGGTATTATTCCAAACCATTTGTCACTCGGGCAACCCGACAACCCCTTTCGCTTCTCGGCTTGAGACACCCCTCCCACACCCCATTCGCCAAGGTTCTTGCGAGTTTTTATAGCCGCGAATCGTCGCAATATGCCGACAAGGAACTTACTACCCCTTCTGAGGAAGTCGAGGATAGATTAAGAGGGTGCAAGGATTTTTTAACTTCCTCGCCTTAACCCCTGTGAACGAAAGGATTAAATGCTACTGATCCAGGTTTTTCAAATTTTTTCTTTGAAAGGGGAATACCCTAGATTTGTTGTAATCTGCATGGCTTTTAGGGTATTTCAGAGAAAATCTTGTTCATTGCGTTCTTAAAACTTTATTCAACGTAAAACTTTGTTACTAGATTTTTTATTTTTAATTAATAAGTAGATATAATAGCAATATAAAATAGATGCAAATTCCTGTAAAAAACAAGAATCCAACGACCAAATTTGGACCACAAGGAACAACCATAAAATGTTCCAATTATAATCTGAAAAAAATATTAAAAAACAAAAATTTAAGACAAAAAAAAAGAGGGAAAAAAATGGAGAAGGCAATCAACCACATCCCCTTCCTTCTCTCTTTGTTTCTTCCATCTTTATGATTTTTATTATTATCAAATCACAATAAAAGAACATTTAAAATAAAAAATAAAACTATATTACCAAAGTTTCGGTACTCATACAGTACCCTTATCAAGGCATAAAAAATATAAACAATAGCACCAAAGAACAGGTGTTCTCTTTTAAATACCTAAAAATCGAAACAAATAGATCACATTTCAGTTTTCAAATTCATAAATTTAGTAGTAAATCACAAAATTAAGACTATGGAATTCGGTGATATGTTGACGCAATCTAGCACTGTGGAAGCAAGACGCCTTACTTTATTAATTACAGTCATAGCGTGATCCACCCATCCCAGATCTGACTCTGGAGCCAAGCACTGACACCAACGTGCCGGCAGCATTCCCCAATAAAAGTCAACAAAAGACTAACGATTCATCCGGCTAATGGAAAAGTCCGAAAACAGAAGCGTACTCTACCCATGGCTCTATTTTCTCTGCTGCTTCAGCTCATAATTAAACAGACTTTTAGCAGATTAGATCCGCAAGTTTGCCTACGATTCGCTGGCCAGTCCGCTGAATGTCAAAGAATTCTTTGTGAATTCTTATTCTAGAGCCTTCAAGCTAAGTAAATTCGGTATTCCTGCTTATACCTTCTTCAAGAGAATAGTGGAATAAACAGACCGTGTTACCAGAAAGTACTTTCACTACTTAAAAGATTGGAAGAGCTCTTCGTCTTGAGAAGGAATCATTTTGCCATATTTTACAAATAAAGAAGCTTTTTTATATCGATATGAATTATATAAAGCAGATAAAAAATAATTGATTAAGTCTCTTTTATTTATCAGTGCACTGTAAAAAAAGTTATGTTGAAAATCATATTTGACCGTAATTTGACTCATCCGACTTTCAGAACTTCATTCTGATAAATCAGTAAATTAATGAGACCTCAATACGAATTTACATTGCGCTAAAATTAAACTGAAATTAAAATTGCGATAATACCCTGATTGCGGTCATTTAAAATTCGCCATGTAAAATAAAAGCGTATTATACTGAAAACCATTTGACCTACATTATACGTTTTAAAGGTACATAGAGCATTGAATTTACATGAGGCTGGGAATTAGCAGATAACAGGGTCTTTACCATTTTTCTATGTGATTTAGATTGATGGAATGTTAAAGTGCTTCATAGAGAGAAAAATTGAGTGCAGCATGTTATTACCTCTGATGGAGACGCGTTTTGGGTCTGATCGACAAATCGCAGAAGCGAACAGTCGAGCGACCAGCCGCAAGAAGGCGGGCAAGTGCTGAGGCCGGCAAACAAAGAACGCGTTTTTACTACTTTTTTCACGGTGCTTTCCACAGTGTTTATAAAAGATGATATTTCTGAGTGTTCGGTTATTCGGCCTCCATTTGCTTACAAGACTGAATGTAAATGGGTTTCCTTTTTTTACAAAAAAATAATATGGGTTTATCATTGTGCTCATTTTTTTATATTCAAATTTTGAATAACTTATAATAAAAGCATAATTAATTTTTCTACAAGCACCAAGTTTTTCCACGCATATGGCTGTGAATTTTCACGCAGTGTGTTTTTTCAGTGGTGTTCCTTTCTTTACGCAAGATTCTTGTTCATTCACAGACTCTTGTAAATTCACTACGTAAATGTGCGCCAATCAGTTTCCAACGTAGTACGCTGTAAAATAACACAGAATTTGTATACAGTGTGTGAGAATTGTCCTCGTGGCAGCAGCTCTTTTAAGTGCAAAAGGACGGACGCTTAAGATGGAACGATGCTGAACCATAACAGGAAGTCATTGAGGCTAGGCATGCCTAGGTCGTCAGTGATGCGAGCCGATTAAGGTCAGACATCTCTTTCAACACTCCGATAATTTAAATTAAAACTTCAAATATAATAATTCTGCATTCTTCGTTAGAAAATGAGCCAGTCCTCTCAGGGACTTGCAAAAAGTTCTTGAAAAACTCACTTCACCTTTCAGTGCAATTTTCTTTAGTCGCATCGTGTCAAGAAGGTCACAAAAATAAATCAGAATTGTTTCTCTATTTTCAGCAATCAATTTATGAGGTTTCTATGCGAACTAAAAAGCATTCTAACAACAGATGGAATTGATTAGAGACAGCGATAGTCTCTTCAGGAATATTCGCGAGCCAAGCGAGCTTGCTTCGTGTTTTCTCCTCAATTACGTCAATCCACTCACGTCCCCATGACGTAAACGTACCGACTACTCGAATCGAAGCCCTCGCTCGGGTCCTTAATCGGTCAAGTGATCGCAGAACCCCTACAACCATTCCTGATCGTTCCAGAGAGAGTCGAAGTTAAAGGAGTGGGGAGAGAGGGACCAGGAGAAATGGCTAATTCCGGATATTTATGTAGGAGTAAAGTAGTGGTTGTTACGAGCCTCGAGATCGCCGCTATAACCCTGGAGAGCCAGAAGCGACCAACTGACCAGAAAATTAACCCTCTAGTCGATTCGATGGTCCTGGACTGGCGGAGGAGTGCAGATCCTTCTCGACCCCGATCACTTCGTTCCGAATCCGAGATTCGTTCACTGAAGCTGAACTTTGCCCCCTGGATTCTCAGACACTTGTCGTTTCTTGACCATTTCCTTCTTTCTGATAAGTTTTCGCAATGTTAGATTACTAAAGTCAATAATTTTAGTTACATTAATTAACTTATCTCACGAATACTGTATTGTTGTTTTCCAACTATTTTTTCAGGTATTAAAACAAAATATTCTTCTTTTTCACAATTTACGCCTTTCGCGGAAGAGATCAAAGTTTTGTTTTAAAATTCACTTTCAAGAGCAGATTCATTTTTATAAATGCCACTTTGAAGTTTGAAATTAAGTGCTAAGTTAAAAATATAACGTATGTACTGCTCCAGTTGAATATATTTTTCTACACGATAAATTTGTTCTCTTTCCTTGACCTTTCGTGAAAGAAAGGTCCAGCCTTTGTCTTTAGAACAAAGCGAAATTAACGAAAATTAAAAACCAACGACACTGTACAAATTTTCTGTCTTCTTTTACGTTGAATAAAGAGACGAATGTGCTCAAAAAAATTGTTATTACACGCCTAAGGTAGAACCCTCCAGTACTAATGTCGCTAGTGGGATTTCATTTTCTCTTCTTATCTTGTAGAATTAAATTTTTAACGAAATTTTGGAAGTAATTTAATACTGAGAATCTTGTGTCACTATCAGAGAAATTAAAAAAACAAATTTGGCACCTCAAGAAAGTTTTTTAGGATTGCAGGTAATAGAGATGATACGCTTAGTTAACAGGCACTATTTAAAAGAGTTGTATAACTAAATAAGAATGGTAGATATGAATTCCGATTCCATTAAAGCGTACATTGATCAACTAAATCAACAACAGTGAACTGAAATAAGGTTACAATGGAACCGCCGCATCGTAGAGTGGGATCTAGAATATTTCTTCAGGAGGGGGTCAGTCGCTTGGGTTTGAGTCATGTTCGTGGGTGTTCTGTCCACTCAGCGCCGCCATAAAGGCAAATTAAAAAACGGAATACAACATTTTTTTTGTTTCTGTTTTGCTAATTTTATGGAATAGTCGCGCATGCGCAATGAGATATACTATCTCTTTTTCTCCCGTGGGTAGTTTAAAAATAAACTTCCAAAATAATTGGCAATTTGTTGTTCTTGTTTCTCATATCAAATATTCTGTGAGTTTACTATAAAATACATCGTGTGTCATATGTGCTAAAAAAGGCAGTTGTAATTTTTGTGAAGTATCCAGGACTTCACATTAGGCTCATCTTGCGTTCGTTTCCGACGCATATTCGGCACAATATATTATCATCAAATTTGTGTGAAAGAAATTATATTAAAAAACAAAATTTAAATAGAATAGAGGAGTTAAAAATGTTCCTGTAGCTTTTTATTCGTTTAAGACATTTTCAAAACATTTTCTAAAGTTTATCAAAATCGAGATTCTAGTTGCTGCGCCTGCACTGTTCGAGCTAGATTACTTTTTCTTGCGGTTACGCTTGCGCATTAAGATTCAAAATTATTTTCCATAACTGCTGAAAACATAACCTCACTTCATTATGATTTGACGTTTGACACACTGATTGTAAGTAGTGAATAGTAATTGAGCAAACTCCAAGTGATAAGGTACCATAAATAACTAGTAAATTACCATAAATTACCGACATATGACCGAAAATTTCAGAAAATTTTCGGATACCTGAAATTTTTGCTAAATTAGCAATTTTCCATAAATTTTTGGAAATTTCGAAAATTTAGCCTCAGCTACAGCTTGCCTACAACTGCTTTCTTTCCACACGTGCAACACAATATACTATTTCGAAACAAAAAGCAAAAAAATATGTTTAACAGTGTTTGATTCGTTTAGAACAAGTTGGTGTTTTGCTGTAGAAAATTTTGTTTAATGAGCGTTAAATAACTAAAATCGTATGATTTTTTTAATTTGGTAAAAACGCATGCTTGTAAGTACAATTATATAGTAAATATTTTTTACTTCTGCCTGTTTTTTGATGCGAATAATAACTTAAAAATGACGAAACTCCATAAAAGTGTATTTAATATAAGTAGTGAATTCAGATAGAAATGTTTCACAATTATTTTTTATAACTCGATATCTAGAAACGCATCATGACATCAACATTCTCAAGTTTTTTCGGAAATGAAGAAGCGCTTTGAAACTTGAAATTATGTCGTAAAAAATATTTTACTTTCATTTCTGTAGCTGAGAATATCATTTTAACATTTAATAGTTTATCACTAATGTTTTAAAAGCACAGACTAAAGAAGATAAATAAATGTATGTGCAAAATATTATTAAAAAATGAAAACAAAATAAATATAAAGGACCTATTTGTGGTAGAAAGAAGCGGGGATGAGAAATTGCTCGTTGGAAGGGAGGGTTCAATTTCTTCCAATCCGTTTGGAAATTCCCCGTGAAATAAAAGTGGGTGAGCAAAAGATTAAGAAACTGTTCTGGCGGCCAACGTTCTCCATACCAACCCTATACCAGAATGTTCCTCGAATCATGGGTCTGGAAACGTTGGATGACTCCAGTGAACGAGAAGCTCTGAGATTCGTCGTCTCGTTTTTACTCAACCGGGATTAAACAAAAGCTAAAGCTCCTTAAACTGTGGTTTGGGTTAAGCTGGGTACATACGAGGGTCTGGAGTCCAACAGCTCGACTCGGTCTTTTGTCTAGATCAGGTGATCCTCTTACCCTTTAGGAACTCCATCCCTTAATTTTTGACCAGCATTATTAGATTTCACTTGACGTTTACTTATTTTTTTTACAGAAATGAAGAAACTAAAAAATGCATGCTGATTTAATTTAAGGAAAGTTTTACACCTGCATTTGCAGCAAATAAATCTTGTTCAAATTTTTAAGTTTAGAGATAATAATAAATATTTTGCTGTTCAAAATTCATGAATGTTCTAAGCCTAGTTTGTAAGAAAAATGGATTTAACTATAGAACAAAATTCTAAGGACTTATTCCTGACTGTTTCTGAAAATTGTATCTAAATTTAAAATGAAATACGAACTTTGTGTTTGAGAAAATTTGTATTAAAATAAATAGTTATTGTGTGGAAAGCCTACCGATAGAAATCTCCGAATATATACTGAGGATTTTCAAGCTCTGAGAAGCTCTGAGAAATTATCTGCAGGCACGAAGGTCGATATTTATAAATGATCTGAAGGCTTTAAAATGTCCTTTCCGAAATTGAAATAAGAATACGATCATAACTAATAAGCAAAGAGGCTATCACAATAGAGTTTAAAATCCAAATTGGAATAGATTCTATAAATTTCAAAGTTAAGAACCTAAAACTCAATAATTCGGAATCTACGGGTTTCGATTATTTTAGACGTCTAACCTTTTTTAAATGAAATGAAATGAAAAAAATTGGAATGAATATAACGTATCTCTTAAATGGAATGAGATACGCGAGAACAGACCAATTTTTTAAATCCAACTCCAAAACAGTATATAAGTATGTAAGTTATAATTATAAAATATGCATAATGAGCAAATTCATGAATAAAAAAAAGAATTTTTAATAATTTGAAGAAAAATTTAAAAAGGGAGTCGGATCGTTGACGGCCAACTACTGTAAATAACTCGCCCCCCCCCCCCCCGGTACGTGAAGAATATAATAGGACCATTATATGACCTGAGAATCATCTGAGATTTTCGATCAACAAGGAAGTACTTCCTGACTGTGCTGTTAGCAGCACACGCCAGATTCAAGCGGCGGCGCCGAGCCGCAAGCGCCGTAACGAGACGGCGGCGAGTGATGCGAACTTCACAAAGGAACGAAATCCGCGGTTCGCACCTGCCACATACAGTATTTTGTATTACATCCTCTTCGCTAAAAAGTTCGATGGAAAACACCAACAAACTGGTAAATAAAAAGACGCGGTTATTAAATATCAACACTGGACCAGGACTGCAAGGCGTGAGTGAACATAAACTGTCATTGCTTTGCACCGCCTAGAAACATCGAATTTTTTCGGAGGTGTCAGGAAAAATATTTATCTGTTGAATAAAAATGGATTAAACGTGGAAGCATACCAATAACTTGTTAATTGTTAATGTTTAGAAATTTCTGTTAAATATTTGCCATGACTTTTTCAACAATCCCTAATTGTTTAAATAAATTTACTTTCTGATTGAAATGTAATAGTTGGTCATTATGTGGAGTAGTATATTTTTCAAAAACATTATGTAATTATTTAAATAATTAATTATTGTTTATTTACAAAATTTCTGAAAATTAGGACATAGATGCTCAATTTTTTCTCAAATTGTTATTATATGCTAAATTTGTTGAATAATTACATGATTTTAATACACTTCTTCTAATTATTAACAAATGTCAACTTGCTTAAACAATTTTTATTTGCTCAATCAATTTTTTTTATAACTTTAAAAAAATTAAATAAATTAGAAAAAATACAATCATTTTTTAATTATTTATACAAATATAATTTGTTTAACCAATTATTTTTCCTACAATATTTTTAAAATCGTATTTCCTGAATTAAACATACTATTGAACGATTTCGAGGAGTAGTAAATCTTGTTAAAAAGCTGATGTCATTGTTGAAACAATTTCTATTGGTTGAAGCATTTTTTTATTAAAAATTTAGATCAATAATATAAGATATAACACATAGAATTATTTGCGTAAATATATATTAATATATATCTTTTGTGTCTCCCAGTATGTCAGCTTGATATTCATGAAAGACTTTCAAATGCGATAACGAAATATAATCTAAATCCATTTTATATGCAGCCTTATTACAGCGCTAAAAAACATTATTTTTTTGTCCAAAGGCAACGTTTTCTTTCTAATATCTGGATACTGTGTTCTGTAATTTTTTACTACTTTTAGTAAGTAAAATACTTGATCCTTATTTCTCGTTTTCAAACAGTTAAAGTCCGATATTAATTTAGCACCTCTTAGCATTATTATTCAGTACTGTTAAATGTTCAACAATTATTAAGCCTTGCGGGTAATCTTGTTTCGTAGTCCATTTTGATGCGTTTTCTTAAAAGAAAGACGTTGAGATTCCAATTTGCGAAAAAAAAGTTACGTGAATGCGTCGTGATGATGTGCTGAATTTTCTTGTCTAATAATCGTTTCATGCTCTTTGGTTCTATACGTTTGATATTTTCGTCAGTTTCAAAATTGGCTTGTCTTATGATTTTATTATTAAAATTATTATAAATGAATTTCAATAATTGCACAAAGTTAACTAAACTAATATTTTAATTATTATACATCACCAAAAATGTAGCACTTCGTCCTCACAAATGTTGTTCAGAGAAAATGCTTGAACTTGAATCATAATTCATGATTGAATGTACCTTGTTATGATATAATCATGGTAAATATTGAAAAAATATGAACATCGTAAAAATAAATGAACCTTTCACAATTTAAATTTTATTATTACTCCTCTGATTTATCTAGTAGTGCACCGAGAAGGATGTAAACCATTCATACTCAGTTTAAAGGAAATCAAAAAAGCAATAAATAATTGTATAGGCTATAAAATAAAGTTTTAAGCAGAATATAATACAACTCTAAATTATTTAATATTATGTTTAATTGAGAAAATACGCACGTTTCTGGAGTATGAGTTCAATTTTTTGAAAATCCAAAATTTCCCCATTATAAACAGAAGGGAATTATGACGTGCCCGGTGGCACGTGTTAATTATTTATTTTTGATTAAATTGTACCGATTTATTTATTCATGGGCGAATGGAAATTCGTATAGGCTAGGCTCGCCAAAAAGTAACTATTCCTCTTATGGAGTTTAAAGCGTAAAAATGCAAATTATTTTTGAAGTTCAATTTTTCATATCATGTTACGAACAAATTTATTTAATCAGAGTTATTTGTCACCCGAGATTTCGAAATGGATTTTGTCAACTTTTCATATTTGAGAAACATTACGTCACAAATGTAGAACAAGGAGAATTCTAACAAAATTGCAATATTTGCAGTCTTATTGCACGCTTTGGCTAAGTTTGTGTAAAGTGAATTTTGAACAGATTGTACTGTAAACCTCTCGGAATAAATCTGAAAAACAAAAAGTAAAATTTTCAAAGATTTACTTTGAAAAAGTGGGTTAAAAATAGGGAAAACTGATAATTTTACTTTAGGTTCGCCCGTAGGTTAAAGGTTGAAGTCTTTATGACGAGTGCAATAAACTGTGCGGAGTTGAGTTTTCTTAGCGATTTGAAATACAAACTGACCCTAACGGTCGTGGCAGAACAATAAAACTTCAACTCTCAAGACTCACAGTTTTCTCACTTTTACACTACTTTGTCAGAAATTCGGAGAACGTTTAAGCGAGTTAAAGCACGATTTTACAAGAAAAGAAACAAATATGCATATTCTGATTTTGTCTAGGTTATACGAATTTACAGTCGCCCATGAACATTTAAACAGTCGGCTTCTTTGGATGAATCTGATATATAATTTTTTACCTTTCCCAGGTCAAAAATACATTTTTTTATTGGTCATTTTTGACGTGAATTTTTCCGCTCTTTTAACAAATCCGTAGTTAAAAATAGGGGTTCTCATTTAAGAAAAGGGTATAAACTCCATTTGACCTTGAAAATTGACTTCAAGGTCAAAGTTGATGGCACAGTTAAATGTCCCCCTCGGTCCTAGTCAACCTTTGTTGGAACCATTTCTTCGTAGATAAAGTGTTTTAGAAGATATTTGGGATTATAGATTAAAATGGGTCACCGTGTATGTATATATACAGAAAGGACCTTTACTTTGTAGTCACAGGGAATATGATGAATATAACTTAATACAATGCAACCCATTGTGCATCTATGTAATGCAAAAAGTATTACATAGACGATTTTAATTCGGTTTTCAAATCTCCCCCGCTCGAGATCTTGCGCTGATTGTTCAAAGGCGCCGGGACTCAGAAGACGTGCGCAAAGACTTATAACCTAATTATGAAAGAAGGTTACGTTCCCCTGGGTTCAACGCGCATTGCAAATAAATAATTAATTATGAACTTAAAACAAAAGTGTTACACAACATTAAGACATGTTCACAAATACTGTTGGAACGTACATTATGGTACATGAGTGATATTTGTCGTTTCCCAAGTGTCAAAATCTATGTACATCTATCTATTCTTAATATGTTCTTATTTAGAATTTTTTTCTTTTCCACAGTTTCACAAATGTATAAACATAGCTACTGAACAAAAAATGTAATTCGTATGTTTATGAAAATTGCAACGATGAATCTGAGAATCAAATGATGAGAGTTATGAAGACATTTTAGAAGGTTTGAAAAGATTGTACTAATTGCAGATTTCAAATACTTCAATGATTTTAATAAATGAAAAATATTTTACAAAGATTTAAAACTTTATAAAATCTTTGAAAATCTTCTTAATGTTTTAAAATCTTTGAAATCTGGTGTACTGTAATTCTTAAATTTAAAAAATCTCTGAAACCTTTTAAAAATCCCTTTTTGAAATCTTTGAAACTCTTTAGGCCTCTAAATCTTTAAAAGCTTTGTGAAATTGTTATGTGATATTTGAAATCTGGTAAACAAGCCTTTGTACAATGGTAAAAATCCTTTAAAATATTTAAAAATATTCAAAACATTTTGAAATCTTTAGTGTGTCTATCTAGCGTATCTTTAGTGTAATCTGGTGTATGCTGAAAAAACCGAGCGATGAATCTCTTGAAAAATCCCCTTTTAGGCCATGGCTCATTTTAATTCTAAAACTGAGTTAACATCGAAGATTTAAGTTGATAATTTTAATAATTTTTAAGTTAAATATCACAAAATGTATACTTTTTCATTCTATATTAGCGGAGACAAAGTAAAAAACTTATAGAATTATTCACAATATTAAAATCTGTTCATTTTAACCTATAAAATAATGGGTAAAGTCTACACAAAATGCCTAGAAATCTCTGTATTTATTCTGTAATAAATAGAAGATAAATCATATCTTAATAAATAAAAAAATTTTAGTAGCAAGATTTATTTGAAAAGAGATGTTTCTTTTATAATAGATTAAAAGATTTAAATTACTCCTCGCATTTCAATAAAATAACTATTTCAAAAGAAAACAAAATTAACTTAAGGTTCTCGTACAACATTCAAGGAGACTCCATGGTTAAAAAAGAATTCAAGGAGAATTACAGGTTTTCAAGGTCGCGGGACACCCAGTTTATAGGAATACAATTAGTCATAATTCATCATTTGATTCTCAAATTCATCGTTGCAATTTTTATAAACATACGAATTAGATTTTTTGTTGCTGTAGATATGCTTTTAAATTTATGAATCTGTTGAAAAGAAAAAAATTCTAAACAAGAAAATATTAAGAATTGAAGTAAACTTACGATATGTTACATTTTAAAAGTATGAAAATACTTATCTCACTTGTAAATAGCTGCTATTCCTTTAAGGTATAATGCAATAATTAGTATACATTAAATTTGTTATATACATAAATCAATGATAGCACTAGTATTTGCAGTAGTTATTAAAATAAGAACACTTATAGTTAATGATATTTACCAATACTCTTGTCGTCGAAAGAGTTTGATTCCCATATTTAATTGAATAAGCAAAACAGCAGATTTTATTACCAATTAATCACTTCCAACCTGCAGATATTTACTTTATTAATTAATTAAGTTCGAAGTACAAGAATTTTTACACTTGTCAAACCTTTACATTAGTGAAAACCAACTCCAATTTTGAAAAAACACGTAATGCACGTCCCAACAGTATTTGTGAACACTTATTAATGTTGTGTTATTTTTGTCTAATGCATAACTAATTATTTATTTGAAATGCGCGATGAACCTTGGGGAACATATCCTTCTTTCATAATTAGATTATACGCCTTTGTGCATTCCCTATGACTACAAAGTAAACGTCCTTACTGTATATATATACGATGACCCATTTCAATCTATAATCCCAAATATCTTCTAAAATACTTCATCTACGAAGAAATGGTTACAACAAAGGTTAACCAGGACAGAGGGTTCATTTAACTGTACCTTAAGCTTTGACCTTGAGGTCAATTTTCAAGGTCAAATGGAGTTTTGACCCTTTTCTTAAATGAGAACACCTATTTTTGACTGCGGATATGAAAAGAGCGGGAAAGTTTAGGTCAAAAATGACAAAAACCATTTTTCCATAGTTCATTTTTTGCGTGAAGTTTCCCGCTTTTTTCAAATCCGAAGTCAAAAATGAAGTTCACATGATATTTGGTCGTTTCTCAGACATTTGACCTTAATTTTTTACTTTTCCAAAGTTACAAAAACCATTTTTCCACATGTTATTTTTGAGTGAAATTTCCCGCTCTTTTTAAATCCGCATTCAAAAATTGGAATTCTCATTTAAGAAAAGGGTCAGTTGAAGTTTTAGTTCGTGAGTTATAAAATGTTTAAGCTGAACCAATTACGAGCACCGGATCAACAGCTGTGCGTGCGTGAGCATGAGTCCAACGCTTTGATAGTGACCGACGGATTGTTGCAGAAAACCGGCGGTCACTCCCATAACGTTGGACTCATGCTCACGCACGAACGGCTCTTTATGCGGCGCTCGTAATTGGTCCAGCTTAAACATTTTATAACTTACAAACTAAAACTTCAACTGATTTTTAAAAAAGGAATGTTCAATTTATTTTTTGTTTGTTTATACAGCCATATTAGTCGCGACACTTGAGTCTGGGACACCCTGTATATATATATTATACACTACTCATGCTTTTAGTTCACACTAAAATAGTATATAGTATGTACTAGTATGTACTATACACTGATAATCGTATTATCCATTCTTCTAAATGAAAAAGGTACATTGTCACGTAAAAAGTATTGAACATGGAAATGAAAGACAATTTTATCCAGAACAAATATCTTTCTCTTAATACGAATTCCGTTGGCCTCAAGCTCATAAATCGTACAGATATCTTTATACTTGCAACGGCCATGAATAAAATATTAAATGGTTAAAACTGCTGGACTGCATCGAAATGAAATCGGAGCTCTTGATAAAATTCCACTTTAAGGGAAAAAATTGTGAAAATCTCAAATAATACATTTTTAAACAACGAAAAATTATGTACTTATAAATTAATAGGCAAGTGCAACTTTTGAGAACTTCATCTGCTTAAATTTCAGTGAATCACGGTACATAATAACTAATGAGAGTAATAATTTAAGTAAATCTGTTTGAAATGTAACCACTCTATTTAAATTTTCGAGGAAAACAAAAGAAATTTACCAAGCTTATTATAGAAAGAGTATTCTGCATCTGCCAAAGATTAGGTTAGCTATTCTGTAACTCGTGTGGGAAAATTCAAGTCTAACTGCGGCCGTCCCGAGCCGTCCGCTCCCCTACCAACAAGACGAAAAGTTCTTCTTCTCTCCCGAGGCTCCTGGGATCGAGATCGGCATCGGGATTGGGATCAGTGATGGAAAGGTCGAGGAAGGCCTGATCCTGTATTTGAATACGGGACTCTGTTGGAAGACTACATGCATTTTAACTACGGACCAGATGCCTGGAGTCTCACGCTGCCCTGTCATCTGGCATCGCCAAGTTTCTGAACTATCGTTACTTTGCGTAACTGAGGTGGGGGTCTAAGGGCGACCTCCAACCTGGACTCAGAATCGAGTTGCGAGCATAACTTACGAAAGCACTTGAATCCCCAAGGTGGATTTGCATTCCTAAAATATGTACACCGTTTCAATATGTGGGATTACTTTTATTAATTTATAGACTAGAATTTAAAAAAATAATTCTTTAAAAATACTTCACTGTTTTAATTTCTAAACTAATCGAATACCTTCATTATCATCTGTTATTGTATCAATAACTTTTTGCGCGCGTTGCTCTGGGGCAGGTCATGATGCAGATGCTTGTGAAAGGGGTGCGAGAGGTGTGAAGAGTACCCATCTGACATACGGATCCATGTGATGAGTAGAAGCGTATAAGGAAAGGGGTGGGGGTGGAGATAAAGGTGTAACCTCGTGGGTACTGCCAGAGGTGGGTTTGGTTGGCCACGGCGTCGGCGGCGTCAGCGGCGGCTGTCTTGGACAAAATCAATACTGTGGGCACCCACCCCCTCAGTACCCCTTACCAACTCAAACCATCCCCTTTGGTTACGGGGCAAGTCGGAGTTGGAGGTGGTGAGGGGTAGCTGCAGATGCCGCGTAATTACCACCCTCAAGACACGTGTGGCGCTCGCGCATCCTCCGCACCTCACACCCTTGAATTCACGTCCTTCGACCCAACCGATGTTACTCGTGGTGATGGTGGTGCAAGTACTGCCGATAGCGGTGGCTCCTCAAATATCTCTTTATTAAAAGTATAACTCGTAATATTATCACCATCAGTGCTGCCTCTGGACTCTTCAGCTTTTTTACTTCGCTCTCCCTTCCGCTTTTAGATTTTGATTATGTTAATTTAAAGTTAATTAGAAGAGTTGAAGTTTGCTCTGGAGTTTCGAAAGGGATGATATGAAGGTAGAATGTATATTTTGTGCAGAGGGAAGAGTTTATAGAAAAGTTCTAGCTTGTTCATATAGATGAAGATGATGTTCCGATGGTTCAAATGAAGATAAGGAGAATGATTACTGTAGAGAAGATAGACATTCTATTGCGAAAATAATTATAATTAACAAATCGACACATGCTTGAGTGATGCTTATCAATAATGATATTATTGAAATTATATATTTTTCGAATCTTTCCATTATAAAGCAACTATAGTTTGATGATTTATCAAATGTACTTCAATTAACTGATGATGTATCGATAGAGCCATATGTGAATTTGGAATTTCCTCCAAGTAGTATTCGTTGTTCTCGTATCTAAGGTATGGATGCCTACACCTGACGTGATTATTAATCAATCCTGTGCATGTGTGTAAAGTATTTTCCTATGTTAACATTTGTAACTATTGTTCATCTGTATTCATTCGGTATTTTGATTGCGAGGGGGCAAAGGAATTTCTTTTGTTTATAAATTAAACTATAATCGCTCTAATAAAACATCATACTGCGTCATTGACGGTTAGACCTCTCTTCTCCTTAGATTATATCACAATGATGATGATGATCACAAGTCTATCAGATTGACTTCCTTACAAGCATAAAATGTTTTCCTAAAGAATAGTTGTTATTAATAATTGTTGTTGATATAAGTTAAATGCCATCCTTAACTTAAAGTACTGATCCATGTTAACGTGGAAGATCACATGCCATTGAAAAATACTGTTGCGTAGATTCTATAGAAAATTCAAGAAATAATTGATTACATTCCTTCATACTATGTAACTTGTCATTATTCTAACTTAATGTTTGTTCTGGCTTGTCTCTATTATTTTGAAATAGAGAATATTAAAGGTTATTTTGCAAAGTTCGAGTTCAAGGATATACAGTAAAGTCTCCATTGTTTTAAGCGCCGCGGAACATAACAATTCGGTAATTTTAAGGCTGGAGGGGCCCCCGCCTTTACCGCGAGTTCACAGATTAAAGACTTCGCGGGCCGTTAAAGATTTTGCGCATTATGCATACTAGTGTTTTTGGAGATGTACGTCAATTTGCCAACTTAAAATTAATACAATAGAATCAAAAAATGACGCGAAAATTTCGATGATTATTGATCACTGAAGCATGACGCCATGGTCATGATAGGAAAGGTGAAAATTTCAGGAAGGTTAGTACAGTTGGTACATCTTGACGTCGGAATCCATAGGCCTCTTTGAAAAGAATCTTCTAAACATAAAGATAAGTTAAAAAGGTTTGAATATTAATTTTTTCAAGTGCAGGATAAATTCGCGAAATTCTGTTTTTTCATCCTTTTATCAGTGGAAGACCTTTAAGTTTTAGGAAATACAAGCAACTGTCTAATATTTGAGGTTAGAGTGCCACTAACTTGAAATTTTGGATATTTTATTTTATTTCTTGACCATAAAAAATCCTCAATCGATAGAATAATTGAACGCGACTGAGGCAATATATTCGACAAATATTACTATTAGTGTATTTATGACTTACTTTTACGATTGGAATATTTGTTCAAAAAAGTTGTATGAATTCCCATGAGCAAATTCTAATATACATCATTCAAACCAGCACGAGCTTGCTGCTCTTCGGGTCTCTTTTTTAAATTGGTAAGACACTGACGCGGAAGAGAGCACACAGGGACCGTGGTGGGATGTTGCCTGAACTGTGCAACTTAAAATAATCGTGTACGGGGGACTTACAGCTAACGAGAATAAGAATTAATGTGACTTAAAATTAGCGAGACTTAACTGTAATTGGTTTTTTTAAATGTCGATAATGGTCCGCTGTTTAGGATAGCCTTTATAATTATAAGGATGATGATGGTTGGAAATTATGGAGATATAAGAAGTCAATTGTCATGAGACACTAGATTAAAAAAAATGATTGGTTCCTGTACTTGAGGGCAATTTTCTATATCTTTTGTGAAGATAATAATACATAAGATGCTAGGATAGTTTTAAGATGAGCATGACCATCATGAACTTATATTTAATAGATGATTCCTTTACTCATATAAGTGCGCAATTATATAATAATCAGAGTTTATATTGCACTCTTCAGTTCTAGGTTTTTTCGGTACTTCAAAAGCAGAGGATATAAAAATTAATTTTCTGAGGTATCAGGGTTAGGATGGATTGACAATATTGTTATAAAAATCACAGATAATTCTATGTATGAGTTAGTGCATTTAAACCCCGATGAAGTACATTGAATGTTGAATCGACCGATTTATATCTAGGTTACGCGCTTGAGTAAACTAGGTTTAAAGTAAATATTATCTGCAGAGTTTTGAAGTTTTTTTAATACATACTTTTCCTTCATTTTTGGGGTTATCTATGATCTTCTTCATCTTTGCCAGATTTCAGGATACTATTCTGCACAAGATGATTATGTTTTAATATTGTGAAAACCAGTATGAATTTTTCATAGGAAATTGTGCACCAATTTAATAAATCTGGAATTTGTTTGTCCTTGTGGATATTAAGATCAATTTTATTGACTTTGCATGTTTCAGAAATATCTTGTAACAGGCTAAGCTTGTGCAAAGAAAAACTTCTATAGAGTATTTTCTATGAACTTCTTAAATTAAATTTTCAAAGGAACATCTTACATGGTCAAAGATTTACAATGAACAAAGGCATTTGGAAAATGGGGAGAAACTTATATTTTACTTTGAGTTCGCCCGTATGTTGATAGGTTATGATTTAATGACGCATGCAGTAAACGGCCGAGTCGAATACAGTCAGAGTAAGGTGACAGCGATTGGTGGCTATGGTTTCGTATCAAAAAACGACCTAATTTTAATTTTTATAAATAAATAGACATAATGTTATGCGCAGAAAATTAACTGTTAATAGTTATAAACTAGTGATTAATATTAATATGTTACTCATAATTTTAAGTTATAACGTAAAATGCTATCTCTCAAATTTAGGACCTTATAACTTGATTCCAATTAAGTTTAAGTACTCAAAAAGACTTTTGCATAATAAACTTTTACAGCTTTCATTATAAATAAAATTATTTTGCAAGTTTTTATTTTTTTTAAATCAAAGTATTTACTAATTTTACGGCAATTCGCATTTAAAAATTGGCACATGGAAACTTATGACCTGGAATATATCCTTAATTTACTAAATTTTCAATCCCTAAAAGGAGTGGTTGAGAATTTTTTTACCCAACCTGAAGTATTCTTTTGCTCAGGAAAATAATTATAGTTAACATTATTTATAATACCAATAAGAAAGCAGGTGCACAACATTTTCAAAAACGTGTATTTATTGTTTTTATTAAGAATTTCTTTATTATAATATAAACATTGTACATGATTATTAATCTTATTATATGAAAAAAAATATAGACTAACCAGAATTAAGCAGTTAGTAATAGCCAATAAAAGTATAAGTAAGTACAGTATAAATATATTTTCAAGGACAGTTTCTCCAAAATTATCGTCAATCAATCAAAGGCAACAAGCGTGAAATTTAACCATTTAGAACAGGCGTTTCAGAATTTATCAGTTAAAACAGTTAAAAAAAAGTAACTAAGATGATATCTGTGAGATCCTATATTTTTAAGGAAAAAAATATAACTTTTATAATTGTTTCCAAGCATTGTTGAATAAAGTCTATATTTAAACAAATACTGTAATTCTTGCTTCGTAAAAGAATATTATCAATAATATACATCGTTTTAATTCAAATGAGGAAATTCTTTATCAAAACAATAAGAATTTCTTTCATAAAATGCGGAACACTTACTCTCTCATTGACATTATAAACAATTTAAATTATAATATTTTTTTAAAGTAAGAAAATGCTTTAGATTAAGTACAAAAATTTTCAACCGCTCCTTGCAGCGATTGACATTTAGTAAATTAAGAATATATTCCAGGTTATAAGTTTTCATGTGCCAATGTTTAAATGTAGATTCCAGTAAAATTTGCAAATATTTTAATTTTTTAATAAACAAGCACTTTCAATATAATGTATTTATAATCAAGGCAGTAAAAGCTTAAAATGCAAATATCTTTTTAATTACGTAAACTTAATTTCAATCAAGGTATAAAGTCTTACACTTTAGAGCTAAAATATTTCATCTATATCGGAGATAAGAAGTTGATATTTAAGGAACCTTATAACATATAATATGGAGTAACAAATTCATATCTTATCAGTTATAACTATTAACGGTACGCCTACTTAATACTAAAACTTAGACTTACGTCTTTCTTTGACACGAAACCACAGACACGAATTGCCACGTCTTTTTAATATAAAAACCCATTTCTACGTGTTTCTGAGACTAAAAATTGGTGATACGTCTTTTTTTTTTGTAAAAATCAGTTGCTAAATCCATCTGCCTATTACTCAAATGATTCACTTTTTTTCTATTAAGGTTTTGTGTTCTACGTCTAATCTTTGTATGCTCCAAATAGTGGTATAGTCTTATTGGCACCCCTCAGTATGTACTTTCTGTATATATTAGAAAAATGCCTTTTTCCCCATATCTCTGAGGAAAATGATTTTTGATCTACTAATGAACGATGTTATATTGGACATAGTTCCAATGCCAGTCATCTTATTAGTCCAAGGAATTCGAATATCGTGGGCAACATCCAGCAAGCGCGCCTCCTACTTGTTCCTATTCCTTCACGGTGACCTCTAATAAATTAGCATTCTCGTTCTAACAAGGTCCCCCAGCCTAACACCAGGGACTACCTACAACATACCACCCTTGCCGGACATAGCGAGCATTGCTCTTCCTCTATCTCCCTCCTATCCGATCTCCATGGCACGCCGTGGCGGAAACTACCCTTATTAATAATATAAGACAAACCATCCTAGCTCTCCTAAGTCTAAATAGTACAATGTGTGCGTGATAGAAATACCTGCGAACAACTCTAGAATTAAATATATGGTTCTTAAAACTGTTGATAAATTATACACAATCATGAATTATAATATTATACGGTTGTTCTGCAGGCTAATTTATAATGATATCAAATTGCCTACGATTAAATTTCTTTCTGTCAAAATTTTTGTCCTTTTCAGACATTCAGGAAAGTGACATTCATTTTCGAGAAAATGGATTCAATCGCCCTCTTTTTCTCTCGCTTGTTCTTAACGGGGTCGGGTGGTCACTCAACCTCTAAATCAAGCAAACAATTCTTCCTCCCTTTTGAAAAAACATGAGGAGGATTGTAATTATATGACCAACTGATCGTTTGTGGTACTTTAAATTTCGAGTTTCATACCCTCAATTCATTTCTCCTTTCTTTTTATGAAAGAATTTTCATTAAAAAAATACTAATTGCTAATGGCCTAGAATGGTTTAAGGTTTTCGGTTTCTATTATACTTTTCAGTTGCTCTTCTGGAAGACAAAGGAACTTGTAGAAATTTGGTTAAGTTAAAACGAAACCAAGGCACGTACTCGACTAATCATACCGCCATTTCCTTTAATATCCGTAGGTGGCTGCCTTACGAGAGGCAGGATGATCCGTCGGTACTTTTGCGAGTCTTAGGCACTTCCGGTGAGGTTATACCTCCGGCGGGGACTTCGCTTCCGGCGTCTAAATGTTTTAGAGATATCGGATTCGAGGGGTGGAAAAGAAGCATATGTACATTATTACGCTTCTTTCGAGGAAGCTGCACCCTATATTTTCAAACCTCTCTAAATCCCTTCGTGCAAAGTCTACAGATACTGCTCATGTTTTTTAATATTTAAATTGAAGCAGAATATAAAAAAAGGCTTTTTTAAAAAGAGATTTTCATCAAAATTTAAATTTCAAACTTTCTAATTGGAAAAGAATGCTAAACCTGCTTTTAAATTATTATTAAAAAAAAGTAAAAGTAACAGTCACATCAATAATATATTTTTTGTACAAATATATTGATAACAATTTCAACCAAATTTAAAAAGTACAGAATGCGACAATAATTAAATAAAGAGGGTTTTCAGACAATTCAGAAGCTGGACAAAAATAGGCTTTTTATACGGTTATCACGATCTACCTACCACGGTTCAGAAATGGGCTGGATAGTTTCGCTCCAATCCATAACGATGTGCGTGTGCTGTGAGAGATTTGGCCAATGATGGAACCTATCGGAAGGGTGAACTTTAGTCTACTGAAACTAAAAAGGACCACTGGCCGCTCGAAGGCCCATCGACATTGATCGCAACTATTTGCAACTAGCTTTAACCATTTCTACCTCTTTTCTCATTTTCCTTGCTTTGCGTAAACGCATCCTTTTATTTCACCTTCGAAGCTCTCCCATTATTCTCAGCAGGGTCACACTGAGCCTGAGCATGGGTTTTCAATCTAACGAGCAAATCTACACGCGTAAACGACCCTATCAAATAGAAACAAATCTTTCTTGGAATCCTCGTTGATCCAGAGGTTGTGAAAGAAGGAGAAAACAAGAGGGAGAGAAACAGATGATGAGAAGACGTGAAAGTGAGAAAGCTAGAGAAAAGGAAAAGAGGAAACGTAAATCGAAAGAGGGAAAGAGAAAAATAGAGGAAGTGAGAAAAAGGGACCAAGTGAAAGAATCAGACGGTCGAGCAGAAATGGCTCTGAAAGCGGCTTAGGGGATAGAGACACGAGGGTTGGGATGGGGGAGGGAAGGGGGTCGCTATAGTTTCTCTCGGGGGTTGAAAATGTGACGACGCCCCGAAGCCGAGATATTAAACTATAAATCCTTATCCCGCTAGGCGGACCACTAGGATCCCACGTACGTGGCGAGGATTCTGTTGCTGTCCCTGAATACCCTGTGCTGATTCCCATATCTCTCATTCTCTGAGGTTCGTTCTGTATTTACCACGAGATCGTTCCTGTTTCTGAAATTCGTCGGAATACAAACTCCAAATCCAAAATCCTTATATTCAGTTGGACTGAAAATTTGATTTGTAACAACTAACGTTTATTTAACGAATAATTTCCTGAAAAAATTTCATTGTTCTATCCATCATTGTATAATGGATGAAGAATAGGTGCTGTTGAGTAAAAATATTATTGATGGTGATTTTTTAGCGACGACTCTTGAAATGCGGCATATTTAATTACAGGATAACTTAGATTTATATATTTATTGTGTATTTTTGGTTTATTTTATTTTTTAACAAAAACTTTTTCATATTTATTTTAATAGAAATTAGGAATACAAGTTCTTATTGAAAAAGCAAATTAATAGATCAATAACAAATACTTACATTTTTGGTTTTTCAGTAAAGTCATACATTGTCTTCGATGAAGGGACGATAGATGGGGATAGAGACATTGGGATCATCAGCTGGTCAGCGTAAGCGAGTCTTGGGGAGGCATGATTGTGGGTAGGTGTTGGTACTCGAGATGTACTCAGGGAATACACGTGGTTCTAAATCAGGGTTGATATCCTTGAAACAATTCGCCCCTAGGAGAATGGTGTCCGGTGGAAAGCAGGCACTGGCTGGGTGGGTAGCATGGAAGAAGATTTAATTAAGCCGGAGCCGATTTATCTCCCTGACAGCTAACCCCGTCCTTTCTAACTCCCTCGTCTCCTCAGTCCCTTGAACCCCAGGACACGTTCTAGTTGCCTGGACTCAACGAAGGGCGCAACCCTTTCGGCTTTCGGCTTCACAAACGACTGCCAGATATCTCGCGGACTTGGTTCTATCGATACTTGCCATTGTTCCTTGAAACGAGTGACTTGGACACTTGAGGTTTCAAGCTAACACGTGTTTCTAGTCCTCGATGATGCTATTTCAATATAATTATTAATTCTTAAAACATGCCAACTTATAAATGCATTAATTAAATTGTTGGTCAATTTACAATGATGGATGATTTTGAGAAGCAATTCAAAGCGGTGGGAGGAAACAACATTTATTGCAATATGTATCAAAACAATGTGCAGTAAAAGTTGTTTTAGGAAAAAGGTTTATTAGAAAAGTAAAAAAAAAAGATTAATACACGTTAATATAAAGCATTAAATTCTTTTGGGAAACTGATCAAATAGTGATATAAAAAAATTTATCCTAGATAGTCAAGAAGAAATAATTGGTTTAGATAAAATCAAAACCAGGATTGGTCGTAGCATAGAATCCTCGATCATTATTCCTATCCACAACCTAATTATAATCTAATAACAATAAAAACTAAATACGCTAACGGTGTACCTAAACAAACTTTAATTAGGGATGCAAGTTTTCAACAAAATTTAAAATCACCCTTTGAGCCATTTTTTATTTTTGTTGCTTTTAAGGTTACATTATTGAATAAGTTGGGAAAAGGATTCATTTTTGAAATAAATTATATTTAAAGTACAAAAATAATATTATTTTTAGATTCTCATCCCAATGAGAAGGTAATGTTTTTATGTGAAAATGACTCTTTCGGATTCTGTCAAATGTTGATGTTTTGAGACTCCCTGAGTAAAAAAAAATAGTTTCGACGTCGGTGTCTGTCTGTCGTAGTTGTTGTTGTCGTTGTAGTCTGTAAAGACGGTAACATTTGAAGAAATTATTCGATCGGTTTGTCCTTAGGCACATTTTATAAGGATATGAAAAGAAAGGTCGAGTTCGTTAGCCAGCTTTTGTTGACGAAATTTTAAGAAGTTAGAGCATTTAAAAATTTTTTCAGATAACTTTTTTTTTATATTAAAAAATTCTTTCGACAGCTGTTTATAGTAGAAAAAAATTCTAATAATTTATCTCTTATACGTTTTTTGATGAAGTAAAAATTACAAAAGTTATAGTATTTTGAAAATCCAAAAAAGCAAACGAAAATGATCATTTGAAGTCAAACAAAGAGTGCTACAAGAAAAAGTATAGAAAAGGAAAACACTAGTTTTTCAAGGTCCTACAGGATTGTCTAGGTAGCGTTTTGAATTTTGTTTAAAAAAATTGAAAATTCGAATTTTGACAACATAAAAAATAATAAAAAATTCCATTTTGCGGTCAAATTATGCAAGATTCGAAAAAAATGAATAGACAAAATTGGTTTACTCTGAAAAGATATACAAATTCGTTACAAATAATTTGTTGATAGAACACGCAGTTTTTGTTTTAATCATAAAAAAATCCATTTAAAAACAATTATTTGGAAAATCTATACGAGATAAACAATGTTTCATCTCAAAAACGTCTACTTGACAGGTTTTTTGCTTTGTTGTTAAAAGGTCCTTATTAAATGTCATAAATAATTTTAAAGGTTTTAAATTTTTAATTATAAGTTAAACTTCGAATTAAGAATTAACAGTGCATTCAAAATCTGTGATCTTAGGGAGAAAATGCATTCAAAACACATTGACCGGTTTATAAAAAATAGATTAAAATTCGAATTAAAAAAAATCACATTTTTTTATAAGCAAATATTTGTGTAAAATTTGACCCCCTTCCTTCAGTTTTTGTCAAATGTTTATTGTTTGAGACCTCCTGAATCCAAAAAACAGGTTTTTACGAATGTGTCTGTCTGTCTGTATGCCTGTACGTCTGTATTTCTGTCAGTTTCCACGATAACTTTTGAAAAAATTAATCGATTCTATTGCCCTTTAGGAAACTCTTTTAGTGTCCTAAGCTAAATGCCGAGTTTCGTATTTTGGATAAAAATTCCAACAGTGAGCGCATTTTGGATATTTTTAAGGCAACTTTTTTTTTAAATTTAAAATTTCTCTGTTGATTGTTGAATGACCTACAAGATTATAATGACAACTTTTTGAGTTTTCTTGAAAAAAAAGAAAATTCAAATTCTGATAGCTAAAAAATAATAGAAAATCCAAAAATTACATTTTTTCAATAAAATTTTTTTTTTAAGCATGCGCGTTGCTTTAAATGATACAATTAAACTACTTCTATTTTAATAACAATGTATGTTATGCATTCTTATTGCTTTTTATAAATGTTTCTTTATTGTTTTTATACGGTCAGTTATATTGAACTTATACAAACAGACATTTGACACGCAACTTTTATATTAAAAAAAATAAATATTATTTTTGTACTTTAAACTTAATTTTTTTTTAAATTAATCCTTTTTCCAAATTATGAAAAAATTTAAAGTCAAAAGCAGCAAAAATAAAACCGGCTCAAAGGATGATTTTCATTTTTGTTGGAAAGCATTGCTGAAACATTCTAAAACTATTTCAAATAATAATCGAAAAAGGTACTTGCACCCCCCAAGTAAAGTATGTTTAGGCACAACGTGCGCTGTAAGATTAAATCCTGAAGTTTTTTGATGACATCGAGCAAAAAAATACGATTTAAAATTTTGGTATTCGGTGACTTAAATTCAGATCTTATTCTTCAACGGGTCTACATTTTCCGGACGTAAAGTGTATGCGAACTCCATGCCTCTGTTGATACACAAGCCGAGTAGAGGTCAAGTGCCTAGTGCTACTTATTTGGTGCATTGCGAGAACTTTAGTGTAGCACAATAGTTATTCAATTACAAAATATATTATATAAGGTGCGCAAGGACGCATACGAACAAAGTATTGTTGCCCAGAAAAAATGAGGTGGCTACCAATGTAAAGTTCAAAACTCGGACTGATGCTCACGGAAAAGAAAAAGGAGATTTTCAAGAACAAAATTATTTTCGAAAACGCTTTGGAAAATTATAATCGCTAAGATTTTACGCCTGCATATCTAAAACAACCTAAGCTTTATACCGCACTAATTAAGCTATCGGAGCACTTAAATCTTATAGATAAAATCTTGGCCAAGTATTTTGAGGCAGCATCGGACGAAAAATATTTCTCTGCTTCATTGTATTCACGATTTTGTTTCTTGCCAAATTGGTTATTATGATTTTTTAAATTGATATTATGTAATTATGTGATTATGTTTTTTAAAAAACGTGCCTTTTTATTTTATATGAAGAATATTGATTTATTCATCAATATCTATTGTGTCACCTCCAAAGTGATCCCCCTCAGATATATTAAACTTGCGGCAGCGCTTTTCCAATCCTCGAAGCACTTCTGACATGTGATTTTTTGTGTGACCTTGAGCTCTTACAGCAATGCTGTCTCCTCAATCGTGGCAAAACGTCGTCCTTTCATGGGTATTTTTAGTTTTGGGGCCATTTCCGTGAATTCAGTGGCTGAGGCATCACAATGATGTTCTTTTTGATTTAAAAAATTACGAGCAAACACCGACGTGTGAGTAGATGCAGGGTCACAGTAAACCCCAGGATTAAATTTTATCTTTCAATTAGATAAAAACGTTGCAGCACGTTCATCTGACTAAAGATAAAATTTATTGGATGTAAATATTCGTTGGACATATGTGAATTGTCAAACGGCTGCGTCTATGTTCACAGAAAAAGTTTCCTTCATAAATATTAAGATCCTCGAGTTATTCATTTTTTAAACCTTATCACTTTATTTAAATGATTTTAAACAAAAAATCACTCACCTACACGTACTGAATACCAGGCCCTCTCAACTCTAATGGGTGTCATATGAGAATTTATGATTCTTATTTCAGAGCATAGTACAAGTTACGGCTAACTGTTAGCGCTACGTGTCGGCATACGTGATTGAATTTTAAGGTTTGAAAACTCAAAGTGTCAAACGGTGTCAAAGCATATATTTTCTTTGCAAAAATTAATCTGATGACTATAAAGTTAAACAAAACGAAGGTGTGTCGTTTCCGGGTGTCAATCGTCGCGTCGCAGGGTTTATTGTGGTTACAAGCATTGCCAAATCTGTTATTGTCAAAAATAACCTACAAAGAAACCCATAAAAGTGGTTATCGAGTATGCTTTCTGCATTTTAAGACGGAGGATTATTTGCGTGGTCCGCGAAATGTGTTCAAAACAAAAATAGTGCCTTCCGTGATGTTGCCGAAACACAGATGCTCCGGCTGAGGTAGCCGGTAATGTTGACGCTAATTTAAATGTTTCAAGTAATTTATAGGATAAAGAAACAGAAAATGTGTGCTATTATATGAATTGTAAATACTTCTTGAATTTTAAAATTGAAAATAATGATCAATAAAATTAATGCATAAAGTGAAAAATGTCTAAACATATATTCAAAGTAATTTATTATACTATATATATACGTTTACATATCTTTTTCACTTTGTTTATTCAATTTATTGATAAATATATTCAATTTTTAAATTTGTAACATATATACAAAACATATATGGCACACATACGGTATATATTGGCGCTTTTAGTTCAATTTGCGGCTAACTCTTGGCGCCGTGCTTTTTCATATTTCTACCATTGAGTTGATAGGGCCTACTAAATACATAGTCCGCACTTTGGTTAGTTCATACACGGAAAAAAATCCGGGTGCAGGGGAGTACCAAGTACCCTGGAACCAATGCTGTCCGCGTGGACTGTACATGTATCGGTTCGAAAATGGAACTACGGCAGTTCAGTTTTTTTGAGATCAGCTTGATTCGACTAGCGAACGCCCGACGTACCAGTATTGAGACAACATTGCTTCTGCGTATGCGGGACTAGAGTAATCTAACGGAAAGAACTCGTCCCGTCCGACGCTGGTATCACAGGAGTGCGGAAGAAGCGGGACACTGTGCGTATCAGACACGCATTTATCGAAGCGCAGTCGGTCGAGCTCGGGAACGTTCGGGTCTAGCTAGTAGAACGCATCGTGTCCCTCTTCTTCCGGACTCCTGTGATACCAGCGTCAGACGGGACGAGTTCTTTCCGTTTGATTACTCTAGCCCTGCATCTGAAGACCCAATGTTGTCTCGATACACTGGTACGTGGGTCGTTCGCTAATCGAATCAAGCCGGTCCTAAGAAAATTGAACTGCCGTAGTTCCATTTTCGAACCGATAAAGGTCCTGATACAGGACTGCAACCGATGCAGTCCACGCGGACAACATTAGTTCCAGTGTATTTGGGAATAGAAGGAGAGAACAAATCGAGAAAGTGGACCTGTCCTTTTCTAAGGATGTTAATTGGTTCTACTCATCTTCCATCTGCCTTCATTAGAAATAAATCAACTGACCAATCACCAACCGCCATCCGTACAAAAGGGCAGGTTTGCTTTCTCGATTTGTTCTCTCTTTATATTCCCTGGAACACTTCTGACAGCCGTCGCTAGCAGTCCAGTACTATATGTCGATGGCTTATAGTATTTGTTGACAATTTTCGAAGTTTTCATCAGGGTCGACAGAGAACTGAAGGTTTGTTCAACCAAAGTAAAGGACTGAACTTCGCTGAGTGTTGTGGAGAACATACGGACATATCTATTAATGAAATTTGACCAATTTCAATGATTTAACCCATTCAGGACCAGACGGATAATTTTCTTATGCGTTTTCCAACCGCGATTTTTAAATATGAAGTCGACGGTGAAAAAAATTGAGTCAAGTTATATTCGATGTATAATTGTCTGAAATTTCGATTAGTATCGTCATAATTAAAAAAATGCATATTAACAAAGTTATATTTGTTTATTTAACAAAAAACACGACATTTCTAAGGAAAACAATTTTCTATTGTAAATTTTCACCTCGAAACCGCCGTTGGATTTTTATAATTTGTGTTACATTCCAGGCTCTGCAGTCGAATTTCGTTCCATTGTAACTAAGCGCTGATTCGTTGAAGGAAATTTGGAA
>JAAAKG020000031.1:2970333-2994739 GCA_010014905.2 Druon quercuslanigerum
GAACCCGATGTTCCTCCGGAAATTGAAAAACGACGAGAATGGGGTCAAAAAATACAACAAACAGATTTGGACGATTTTTTAGACATTTTAAGGGAAAGTTTACTTCCAACTCTTCCTAAGTCTAAAAATTTATTTGAATTGAATAAAATTCCTTTAATTCAAATTAATTTTTACTTTGACCCCATATCAATGATATGTTTGTTTGATTTAACAAACTTTTTTCTGAGTGAACATAGCCTATAATCAAATTAGGTAATAATAGGGAAATAGAGCAAGGATCTAGAAAGGACCTTACTATCTTAATCGGGCAATAGAAAGGCACCCTCGCTCAATACTAGTCAGTGAGTCTAGACTAGTGCCTTTTCTACAAAGCGTGACGTTCTGGTCGGGACCTTTCCAGATTTCCCGTCCAGCGCCCTAATAAAGTTAGGGCAAAATGACTAACACCCTTCCAACACCGAGTCGCAATTTCTGCACGAGAGAGCGCAATATTTGCGTGATAAAGGAGACCAAGAAAGTCAGGAACTTATAGCGAGATTAAGATGAGGATGCATGGAGGATTATAATAGGTTCTGACTTTCTGAAGAGAAGAGAATGTGTGAATTTGGCGGAAAGGGGGATGCAAAAGTGGAGCACTAGTTGGAGGAGTGTGAAGAGGACTTGAATTTAGCTAAAGTATATCTTATTTATGTGATTGTTGTAAATAGATACAAAATTATATAGATATAAAGTAATGTAAAATATTAGAAAGTACCAAAAAGACACACGTCCTCGCGTTTCTACTACCCAATATTGAATACATCATCAATTTTGAAATCTATAATGACAAATTTTAAAATATTAAAAGTTTAATAAAATGTTAAATGTACTTCAGTAAATGAATTAATTATTATATCTAACAGATATGCAAAAAAAATAAACTACAATTTTTACAGTTTTTGTATACCAATACAAACAATTTTTTTCCTTCGGTTACAATAGAACCGAATATATGAATATACTACTTGGTAGATAATTAACTTTTGCATCAAGTTCCGAATAGCTGAATTCTCCGATTTTCTTCAAATTTCGTATACTTATGTATTTTGACGCGATTAAGAATATGATAGTTAAAATTTTGGACAAGGCGATTTTCATAGTAAAACCATTAAAAAAATAAAAATCATGCTTTTTGCATTTATCTAAGCTAATATGCAAAATTTTGCAAAATATTTTAAACGAAAGTTATAGATCTCATCAAAATAAATATTTTTTGTAACATACATTTTTTTGTAAGTGATCATTTTCGTGGAAATTAGTGATGATCGATTTTCATAAAAAAAAACACGGGACCTGGAAAAGGGGTAGGGGTTTGAACAACATTATTTCTGTGACCATTAACAGGGGTGCCTTCCCGCTCCCTACAAGAAGCTGCAAATGGGTAGCGGGAAATGGTAGGGATTTGACCAGCATTATTTCTGTCATTATTCACATAGATGCCTAATTACTCTTGTCGCCACTTAGGGCCTGTTGCCATGGTAATGCACAGTACCAAAAATTCACAGAATTTTGCCTATTTGCTGAGATAAACTCAAAAATCCATGATGTTTATGAGTTTTTTAATTGAAAATCAGTATATCATTCATTTTCTCGGAAACTATCACTCGCAGAAAAAAATATTCTAAACAAAAAATATAGACCTGAATAAGTGCTACAACTTTCGTAAAAAACATTTTACGAAATTTTTTCATATTGGCTTAGATTAACAAAACTATAACTTTTATGGTTTTTTCATGGCCAATTTTCACAATCAAATTCGTAGTCAGCGCATCAAAGTACATCAGTATGCAGAGTTCAAGTAAAATCGTAGAATTCAGCTATTCGGAACTGCACCCAACTTTTTTGTTAGAATGTTATAATTTCTGGTTAAAAATTCAAAAGTTTAGAAGATAATTCGCCTTTTAGGCTTCATAGCTCTAACATTTTTGTTGAAAAAGTATATATTTTGTTGCAATTTCGTATTTTTTGTTTTCACGAAGGTCGTTCCCGCATGAGCTGGCCAACTAGATAGTATGTGTCCTAGCCTTGGCTCAAAATGTGGCGACGGTATGGTAAGGTGGAAATGACACCATCTTGACATGCCAAAATGAAAGCTTCCGTGCCCGACTTGAATCCGCGTGACTTAAGGAAAGCAAAAACTAGCTCACACGACATTGACTGATTCTCCACATTTCTGTGGAAGATGATGTGCATCCTCTTATCGAGGTGCTGTTCCTGGAAGTTTATCTCCTGTGCTTTCTGAATCCGGGCTTTCAGGAGTGATTACTCGAGATAGATAAGATTTGATGCATTCTGCTCACCCCTGATACTGAAGTCAAGTCCGAGTGTTTCAGCATCCTCCTCCGCTGTTTTGTACAGAAACGCTCCTTTGCCCACTTCTTCATGCTTCCTGACCATTTTAAGACGAGGGTCTCTTCCATTTGCGACTCTGTGTGCTGTACCAAAAATAATCGTGTTGTGAAGACATTCAACACGAAATATTTCTTGACCACCTTGACGGCGTGAGATGTAAAGTCGCGGAACAGGAGACTTAAGATGCATGCCTTGGCGCATTTTTCTAACCTAAATTCCATTCCTATTTCCTTAGTGTATCCTTCGACAATCTCTAGAGCTACATGTAGTGGCTTTTTATTTTTAGCATAGATCTTAAGATCATCCATGTAAAATACATGGGTGACCTTGTGCTTTCGATTTGCAGGTTTGCCGCAAAGGTACCCCTGAGAATGGCGAAGTGACCTTGTTAGCTGTCACACTATTTTTTCCAGATGAGGTAGTAAATCTGGTTTTCCAAAGTGGCATCAATCTCTCTATGCACCTCACGATTTGCGGATTGACCTTTACGCTTTCCAAAAAACAAATCATAAGTTTATGGGAGGTTTAATCGAAAGCTTTCCGGTAATCAATCCAGGCCATCGATAGGTCACGCTGGTAGGATGCTGGCTCTTTCAAGACACATCTATCGGTAAGCAGGTTCTCCCGACATCCTGCTGCACCTTTCTTTGAGCCGCGTTGTTCATACATTTCTTGCCACACAGGTCCGATTGCCCGAACAATCCTATCATTTTGCTGTATATAGCTGTAAATATCTTCTACAGTGTGTTTAGACAAGTGATTGGCCTGTAATTTTTTGGGTCAGCTAAGTTGCTTATTTTAGGCAGGATTACTGCGCCCTTCAACCAACCACTCCGGAATTGGCTCTTCCGGCTTCAAATATGAGGTGAAAATACGGGCCAGATGGTGATGGGTTGAAGGAAACTTCTTCCACCAGATGGTCTTGATACCATCTGCTCCTGGAGCGCAATAGTTCTTCATAACTCTCAATACTTTTTTCACCTCCTAGGTAGTGATGGTTGGGCATTTTTTCTCAGATGCTGTTATCAGGGTATCATACAGCTCCTTGAAGCTATTTATGTTCTGCAAGTCTTCGTCAAGTCTATGTTGCACTTGGTAGATTTCTCTCTAAAAGACTTCGACCTCCTCTGGTTTGGGCGGGAGGTCGACACCAACTGGAGGGTCTTGGAAGAGTCGAGATGGGTCAGAGAGAAACTGTTGCTTTTCTCTGACACACCTCTCTCTCCGCTCTAGACTTCTCTTATCATCAGATAGTATCCGTATTCTCTCAACAATATGCTGCCTGATGGTCAGCAGCTTTGACTTGTTAAGTGTGTGATAACGGATCCGGAGTTCGCGCGCGAACTTTTGAACCTTGGCGGTAAAATTCCTGTCAGATGTTATATAGTCAATCACACACTAAATGCGGGACGCGTACTGTCTTTCCCAGCCTATCTTTATCGCGAGTTGATGCATTCGCCTTTTGGTCTTATGATCAATCGTTGGTTTTGTTTAATGGCTCGCATCGGCCAGAGCCCTCGCTGCATTATGCACACAACAATTCATAATCCAGAAGTCAGATTCTTCGGAAAATTGTCCACGAAGCTCTTCATCCATCTCAGGCAGATCTTTAGGCTTGTGAGAAACCTGGGTGTTGATGTTTCTCCGTGTCATAAAGCATCGCTCGTTCTCTATCGGATGCCTACCCACGGTTGGTTTTGTCACCTCTCTTTCTCTGCTGCCGACTTGTGCTGGATAGCATGGTGAGGATAGCATGGTTTCGCAGACGCTTATGCGAAAAGTGCGATAGCTCTGGGTGTTGCTCACGCCACAGAGCATGCAATCAAGCCATGTAATTCTCTCGTTCGGGGGTTACGTTCGTATCGTAGCATTCTAGCAATTCGTGATTTTGTCGCTTCGTCCACCTATAAGCTCCAAGATTCCGCCGATCCATTGCATTGAATCCATCTCCATCGGCTCCCCCAGCTCTAGAGTGGTCGGCATTGTTGGCCGACCCATTGACGGGAGCCCTGCGCGTTCTATTGCTTTGAACCGCACTTACTACAACTATGTTTGGTGTTATCATTGTTGTTCCCACGAGAAGCTAAGGATGATATGATATGATATGATATGATGATTTCGGATATATATATATATATTTTTTAATGATAAATTATTGTTTTATCTTTTGAAATGTTGCAAATCTAATAATTGTTTTTTAACAATGCTAACGTTGTAAAAAGTTATTTCAATTTAATTGAGTTACGGGGATTACTTTTTTAAAATCACATAACTTTGCTATACTAAAAATATATCATTAAATTATTTTAGCATAATTTTTTTTATTTTAGCATATAGTATTTTAGCATTTAGTCATTAGTTTCTCTAGTTTTGAAGAGCAGGATTTGCTCTTGATCAAGTCATTGTTAAAAAAGGAAGAATGTTGTAGGTTTGTCCATTATTTAGGCACAAATTATGCCAAAATGATGATATTACTGAAAAAAGCTTTTTCTTTGATGCTGAATATTTTTTTAGTCGTTTCTTTGTAAGAAATAAAACTTGTTTTTTTCTGTACACAAAAGTAGAATCCACCCAAAATGTTTTGAATTTGCAAAAGTCTTCTTTGTTTTATTATTTTTAAATGAAGAATACGAAGTATCTCGTCGTTTCATAATTTGGGGTGACAAATTCGGGGTTAACTGTCTAGGCCCCTCACTTCTTTTGACAGTAATGCGCACCAAAAAATTCTGAATGTTCTGATAAAAAGCATCTGAAAACTTAACATAATCAAGATTATATTTCTTGCATTAGAATGATTTATTATAAAATTAATTATTGCACTGCACACGTATTACAAAACTGTACATTAGGAGACATTATATTACTTTCTATCTTTATTTGTTTCCAAGATATAGGCTTTGTAAATAAATCATTGTAAGAAGTAAATTATTGACCGTGATTATATCGTTGAATTTAGAAGACCTTAAGCTTTCACGCGCTTTTTATTAGATAATTCAGAACTTTTTCTTGCGCAAGTTGCAATCAAAAGAAGTGAGGTTTGTCGACATTTGGCCTCGACTTTAATACAATATTTTACATAAGCTTGACTAGCACTTTGCTAGTATTTTACTACAGAAAGATCCTGTTCATTAAGCATTTAGGCCTTCGCCCTTAAACCCCAGACTTGAGGGTGCTTGCATTGTCGATCTCACATGTTATTATGGCGTGAATTGTAAGTTGTTGTGTTTCCTTATTTCGATTTGACAATATACAGGGCAACCCATTTTAATCTGTAGATACAAATATCTTCTAAACTACCCCATCTACAAAAAATGGCTCAGACAAAATTTGAACAATACATATGTCGCCATTTTACTTTACCATTAATTTTAAACATAAAGTCAATTTTCAAGCTTATTTCAAGGTCAAGGCGATTTAAAAAAATGGAAACCCCTACTTTTGATTGCGGATTTGAACAGAGCGGACAATTTTGCGTTGAAAATGAACTTTCGAGATTTTTTTTTTTGGGACCTTGGAGAGGTCAAAAATAAGGATCAAATATCCAAAAAAGATCAAATGCTCTTTTTCTGTATTATCGTCGTTTTATTAGCAAAGCAAACGTTTAAGATGCTTTAAAAAAGTCGATCAAATATATACCTTGTCAGTCTCGACCTTCAGGTGAATTTTCAAGATCATTTAAAGGAAAAGACGATTTTTTTAAATAGAAATCTCTATTTCAGACTGCGGACTATTAAAGAATAGAAAATTGTAGGTGAAAATTGGTATTTTTGAATATTTTATTTTTATCTGTAGAAGAAAGTATCGAGTTCAAATTTCGACCACCTTGACTAACTTGACCTTCAAGTGTATTTTAAAGGTTTATGAAGGTCTACGTTATTTTTTTTAATGAAAAAGTTGCACAAATGGAACAACCTTGACCTTACTGTTAGAAAATGTTGACTTAGCAACAAGACTAAAAATCTGACTTCAAACAGACGTCGCAGCGTCACATTTTACAATTATTGTGCGTGAATTTTTGAATGAACAATATAACGGCAGGTGAATCGGACGAACAGGTCCAATTGAATGCCCGCCTTACTCAACAGAACTTACTTTATCAGATTTTTATTTGTTGGGGTACGTAAAAAATGTTGTTTTTGCTCAACGGCCCATGACTAGAGAAGGATCTGATGGATAGAATTCGAAAAGCTTGCACGGCTATACCTAGACAAACTTTGCTTAGAACTGTAGACAACTTTGAAAGACCTTTGCATTTCCGTCTTGAAGCCAACGAAGGCAACTTCGAACAGTTACTCCATGGGTAATCGAAACAACAACAATAATAGTGGAAGGCAAGGGGAATCACGATGATCAAGCACCACAAACGTGAGAGACAAAGGGACTCACGATAATGAAGCATCCCAAACGAAACAAAAGTTACTACGTCCACGTCATTGTGTCCAGGTAACGCTAAAAGTAAGGTCATGGTGCTTCCATTTTTTACAGCTTTTTCATTTTAAAAAATGACGTAGCTCTTTATAAACCTTGAAAATACACTTAAAGGTCAAATCAATCAAGGTCATCAAATTTTGTGCAAATTATTTTGTACTTGTTAAAGGCACCTTCAAAGCTGGGATGTTTTAAAGAAATAACCTTGATATGGCCATCTACAGGTCAAAATAAAAGATTTTAAAATACTTATTTTCACGTACAATTTCCCGTTCTTTACGAGACCACAGTCTAAAATCGCCTTAACCTTTAAATCACCTTGTAAATTGACCTGAAGGTCGAGTCTGGCGGGGTGGTCAAGTTGGTTCACACTTTTACATTTTATCGACTTTTTTAAAGCATCTGAAACGTTTGCTTGACCCAGAAAACCAGGATAATTCAGATGAAGTGCATCTGATCGTTTGTTGCACATTTTACCTTGATTTTTGACCTCTCCAAGGTCCTAAAAACAAAACTTTCATAGTACATTCTTTATTTAAAATTTCCCGCTTTATTCAAATCTGTAGTCAAAGATAGGGCTTTCCATGTTATAAAATCGTCCTAACCTTGAAATGACCTTGAAAATTGACGTCAAGGTCAAAATCAATATACAATATACAAGCATTATTCGTAAATATTAATTAGAAGATATAATTTCACACATTAAGGGCTGAGTTATTACAAAAATTAGCTTTAAAATTGTAATTAATACTAGAAATATTAATTTGAAACGTAAGAAAATGTTGATATTTACATATACAGAAAGTTTGAAGTTTAAGAGTCATTAGAACATAAAGACAAGGAGCCAAAGCCGGCTAGGTCTAGCCAAAATTCGGCCGGATCCTGAGATATATATTAAATTAATTCGCGTATACTTTCCCGCCTTCCTTATCTATTGAAATCTATGCAAAACAGACGTTAAAAAGACCTTCTTCTTAGTTCACGAGGCGTTAACCCTTGTGTAGTTTTCCCTAGTTTCTCCCACGTCAGATGCCCCCCTCTCCCACTCTTCTCACTCTCTCTCTTTTGCACTAAGTACTCATCTCCCTCTTTATCTTTCGCATCTTCTCATTCTCTTTCGCTTCCACCCTAGTAGAGAGAAACGGTCGGTTGGGTGTCTTTGCACAACCACCCTTTGCGCCTGTTCTCATTATCGCATCGCAACGACCCCTAAAATGCCACCCTGTAAAGGTCTCTCGCACCGATGCCAACATCACGAACGCCGAGATGTCCTTAGAGCTGTGGCTGACTGCTCCTTCGTCGCCGCTTTATCGTCGGCTCTTCAACGAAAAATAGGATTTTTTAATGATTCATACTATTTATTAATCAACTGAAATTCTTTAATCAAAATGGAAAAAACATCGCATAAGTGTATTTGTTTGTTCTTAAAAAGTACAAAATTCATATGCCAATAATTTTTTAAAGATATATTGCAAAAGGCCTTCTTTTTAATTAAAACTCTTGATAAGCATCACTTGCAGCATTAGAAACCCGAACTTTCACCAAATCTGACAAAAAGGCTTTTCCGATTTCTTTTCTTGAGGTTCTCACATCATTTATGGATTTCTAGGTTAGATTGACTACACCGGTGAACTAAAATGCAACCTGCGAACTAATTATTTTACTAAGATCATAATCTTCCGGATGTTATTGCAGACTCCAATTTCGCAATAAATTTGACACTCTGAGTGTCTCTCTGTTCTTAGAACTCATTTTATCATAAATTGATTATACAATGCATGATATTTTCCACACGTTTCGGCGTTCAAATTGGGCACCAGCGTGGATTGACTTAATCTGCTTCGATATGCTTAGGGTAGTTAATGGAAGTATTTGGTTCAATCAATCAAATTATCTCGTTACTTTAACCAAATCTTTTTCTAATAAATGATATATTCCGGTCGAAACATTTATTTGTTTAAATCAACTAAACATACTCAAATAAATAATTACTTTGAAGTAAGCAAATTAATGCGTTGTGTTTTCTAATTAGAACCTAAGGTTTATTTAAGCTGATCAAATTTTTTAGTTTCAACAAACAAAGTAGGTTGAACAAAATGTTTTGTTGAATCAAGTTAATCTTTTCTCTTATTATTTAAAACTTAATGCAGCTTACGCTTTTTCATATTTCACATCTCTTATACCATCTATAAAATCTTACATGTAGATGCTTATAAGCGACTTCTGTTTACCTCTTCTTTCACTTCTTATAACTCAACCTTGCTTTTTTCATCCACTCCACTTTATCCACTCCACAATCTTTATCACTTCTCTAGCCAACTTCCTTTATCTTCGATCGTGTTCACCTTCTTTTCCTCTCTCTCTCCCTTTTCTGAATACTTTAGAACTCCGTTCGTTTTATCAACGTATACCATTTACTATATTTTGATTTCTCAATCGTCCTCTAGATTTACATCTCTCAGTCCATTGTTCTTTTCTTCCACCTCTTTTTAAACATCATTATGTTATTCTTTTCTAGATTTAGATTCAACTTCTTCCCATCTAAGAATTCTTCCAATGCTGTAATAAAACCCTTCATCTCTTCTTCATACTATGCCAACAGCACTATATCGTCGGCGTACGCCAGTGTCTTTTTTTACGCCAATATCTTTTGCTTTTTGTCTCTTTTAACATTTTCGATACTAACTTTATTAAACTCTCCCTTATCCCACTTTTCGCCATAAATTTTTCTATCTCTCATTAGTCCAATAGCCGAATGAGCAATCGATGCACACACACGCACTTGAGAGATAAGTAACTTTGCACCCCAAAAAAATAAAAATATTCCTAAAAATTGTTTCAAGGAATTATACACAAATGTTGTTGAAAACACCATACGAGATCGAAAATTCAGTAAAAAAGTGTAAAAAAATGTGCAAAATAATTTTCTTGGTTGGTTGCAGCAGAAAATAGCGTTTCATAAACGTACGCACAGGAAATTGCCACTCGTGTGATTGCAGCATTTCCCTTCAACAGTTCGCACTCGTCTACGTTTTGGCACTCGCTTCGCGCTCATCTTCAGCTCACCTCCAGTTTTACATTCAACGGAAACCTCCTATTTTTGCGCGCTTGTATCACAAATAGCCAGATTCTGCTAACTTTTCCCTTGTTTACTACCGGTACTGCTATCCCTTCTGTCCCTTACTCTGGCCACCTTAGATTTGGAATCTCATGTGCCTTCCCATATTTCATTATTCTTATCACCTTAATTATTTCTTCCATTGTGATGTCCTTTACTTAGTCTCTCCTCCTTTCCCCTCTTATTTCTTAACTAACATTCTTCCCTACCCAGTTAGCAAATAAAAAAATATTTTTTCCATTCTTTTCTAATATCACAATATATCTAATTTCTTGATTTTCTTCCTTACATTGTCTTCAGTCTTACATCTCATCTATCTCCTGTTTTTGCATTAAAATCTTTTGTAATTATAAGCTTAATTCCTCCTTTCTTGTCTTTCATTAATTATCTCATTTCCTCTTGTTTCTCCTGCATGTCCATGTTGACGTACATCCCAACTAGGCGTTACTTTTCTCCACCCATCTTTGCCTCTTTCACTATTAATTCTTCTTTTTTTAACTCTTTCTCATATTTTTCTGTTATACATTTTTTGCCTTAGCCGTATCATAATTTCCTTCATTGCTTTGTCTTTTGTATTCTTTCTTTTTTCGTTTAGAACCTGTCACCTGTAACCTCTTGGTAACATTTTCCTTACTTTTTTCTATTCCTTTTTATCTATCCACGTATCCATCATTACCTCCTATTGTTCCTATTTTTCCATAAATTCCATATTCTATCTTCTTAAGCCAGCTAAAATCCAAAGCTTTAAATCTTCCCTTCAATCGTTCTCTTTTTTCCCCGTACCTCGTCACCTTTCCTCTTTTGCTTTTTTTCTTAATTAATACTAAATATTCCTTTCTACTCATATTAATTCATCCTCTGTTCTTTGCGCGTATCTATATAATGCCCTTTTCTTTGCCCCCACTTGCCTGTAATTATCCCTTTTCTATAGTCTTACCATTGCTATTTGTGGTAATTTTGATCCTGAATTAGAAAAATGCGAATCGTTCCTAAACTAGAACCTGCCCTGAGAGCCTTTTTCGTACGGATGTCCACATATAGTTGATTTTGCCCACTTAAAAATTGAGAATTTGTGCGATGAAACAACTTTGATATAAATAAGATTGAAATTTTTTAATTTTAAATATAAAATACTATTAAGATGACAAAAGAACAATTTGTTTTTGTTGATAATGTAAAGAAAGTTTTTAATTTTGAATTGTAGACTACAGTGAAAAGAGAGATTTCAATTCAAAAACAGCATTAACTTATAGGGAAATATCGTTATTGTGTATAATGCCTCCCACAAATTGAATTAATTTAAGCTGTTGAAATAGAATGAAAAAATCGAGAAATAAAAATGGTCCTTATCACTGCACAATTCAATATCATGATTGTTCATTATTGTATAGCCGACTACAAATGTAATTTAAATTTGTATTAAATATAAAGTAATACTTTTAATCTTTTTATTATGCATAATATAATCACCGGAAAATGATATGAGCACGGCAAGCAAGAGCGGTAGTAAAATTCACTGTAAATTCCTAAAGGTTAGGATGAGCGTATTTAAAAGTGAATGATCGTGACAAGGTATTTCGAGAACTTCTGCAAAATGCAAGTTAGTAGTTTTTATGGATTTTTTGTGGCGAAGAGTTTTTCTGGCCCGGTCATGCTTTTTGATGGATAGCTTGAAAGAATTGAAACTAATTGTACAATTTTGTACAATTATACAATACAATATTATACAATACAATACAATACAATATTATACAATATATCGATACATTATATATAATAGCAACCGAATTATTTACTTTTTTGTTTATGTATCCAAATTAATTTTTATATTGATCTATGGTATCTATACATACCTGTAACATTTTTCAAGTTTTTTATAATAGTTTGGGATTTACAACCAGTAGAGAAATTATTTTATATTGAAATATCTAGCCTTTTGAATGAGAAATATTTAATTTTATTATTAACTTTAAATTTTGAAAACTACTACTAAAAATATCAATAACGCCAAGCAATCCCTCAATTTTGTAAACTCTAATTTCAAGGAAGAACATAGTAAGGGATAGACGTGGGGAAGGTCGAAATACGAAGGGTATCATTAGTTACCGTCGCTACCAGAGAAAGCCTGAGACCGGTCACCGGACCTGATTAAAAGACGGGTCTGAGGACACAGACCACCCTTACAAGACTCGGGGTGAAATGTGACGCGAATTTAAAGGAACCGCTGTGATTCGACACGGGGTGGACAGGGACATCCCTTGAAAAGCTTCACTTTAAGGACCTGCTTGTGAACTGTGAAGGGTTGCTCGAGTAACGCGTGCAAGGAAGCATTCATGACCCCGAAAGCAGCCCTTCCCAAAATTTCCTGATGCTTTTCACTCCAAATTATTAAGTCTCGACGGCCGTTTAATATTCCACTCGGCATTTCAAGAACGACAGAGATTTAGGGATATAGAGCTACAATTTCTGGAATTTCTTTCCACTCTCATTTTTAAACCACGCCGAAATGAACCCACATTGTTCAAACATCAGCGTGTCTTATTATATATAACTTGTTGTTCATATTTTAAAAATCATTTTTTTTATATATTTCTTAATGGAACCTCTATTAATTGCATTAGGATGATTTTTGAAATTTTAAACCCCCTTCCCCGTTATTGTAAGCATTCGTAAGATTTTTATTACCCCCTCCCCTTCCCACTTTCTTACGTAAGATCTTATATTTTTATCAATCTATACAAATCGTATCAATTATTTTCTCTGTGAACCAAATTTTAGGTATTTCAAAAGACTACAAAATATTTCAGAGAATTAGACATTTTTGACAGAAGTTAAGGAGATTTCAACAATGTATAACAAAAGTTTTAGGGCATTTCAAACGATTCCAAAGGTTTACGAGAGGTTTCACAGATTTGAAGATTTAAAAAAAATATCTAGTACAATTTGAGAGAGAATCTCAATTCTTTAGGGGATTTCATTGGAATTCAAGGATTTTAATCAAATATTAACAAATTATACTGGATTTCAAAGGATTACAAGAGATACGGAAGGATTCGGACATATTTTGAGGGATCTTAAGACATTAAAAACAGATTTCCGCAGATTTAAAAAAGATTTTAGAAATTTTGGTAGATTTAAAGGAATTTTCTGGAACTTCATAAGACTTTAAATTTTTTTTAATTATTAGAGGAATTTAAGGGATTTATAGAGGTTTCAATGATTTTAGGAGATTTCTAGATGTTATAACGGATTTTTTTGAATTACGAGGAATTTAATGGCTTTAAAAAGATATGATTGGATTTTATTATCTTGTAAGGGATTTTAAAAGATTCAGATAGATTCACACAGATTTTTAGATTTCGATTCATTTTAAGGGGATTTCAAAGATAGCAAGGCATCTAGTAAGATTTCGAAATATTTCACCGTTTTTAACCGCCTTAAAAAAATTTTAAAAGATTAAAAGAGATTTTAAGTAGATTTTGAAGAGTTCAAGCGATTTCAAAGATTTTTAAAGTTTGAAAAGGATTTTAAAAGATTTCGAAGTATATACACGTAGTTTAAAGGAACTCGTGTGATTTCAAAAGATTTAACAGAGAGTTTTCAAGTATTTAGGAATACTATAGAGGATTTTCAGGGATTTCGTGCAATAAGGGAAAAAGTCTTAGCTTTACCAGCCAAAAAAGTTGTTAATTAGCTGTTTCTTATTATTAGAAATAGAAAACTTACGCAAGAATTGCTCATGACCCCCCCCCCTACTTTCTGTAAGGGTTTGTAAAATTGTCCCTTCTCCTCATCCCTTGAAAAGCCTTGAATATTTATTGGACGCTCCTTAATCTAAGAAAGAAATTGGATATTAAAAATATGTTAGTGGATATTTTAAATGATTATAAATATTTAATATACCAATGGCATTATTAAACTTTGTAAGATTGGAAAATTTATAGGAACTTGTTGCCAATTATTTTCACCAATTTTAAGTGTGCGAGGGAGTTTTTACTTTTTCGAGAGAAGAAGAAAGGACGCGAATTTACTGCAAAGAGATCTGTGAGGAGCGACAGTTTTAAACGGAGTGCTCCTAACAATCTCCCCCAAATGAGGTAAAGGCCACCTTATTGAAACAGGGGTCGCGATTTTTCCGGTCTCCAGAGGCGGTTAATTGACACGGGGTGGGCCGAAAGTGGATAGGGAAAGCGCGATGTTCTTGTTAACTCGAATCCCGGGCTCTCGCGATTTTTCATCCCCTTAGCTGAAACGAAGCAAGCCCGCTGCCACCCTCTCTATCAGCCTGTTTGCGCACTTGGACAATCTTGGGATGATCTTTCTTCCAACTTTTACCACAAGTTTTTTCATAACAGATTATCTACTTTTAAAAGCTTTTTCTTTCTATAATAAGATCTTTTAAAAGCGTTCAATACTGAAATAATATAGTTAATAAAATATTACAATGATTACTGACTAAAAGTAAATGCACGCTCACAAAGAGTGCATTCCTTTCCCTTCATTTTTTCCTTTACATTAAAAAAATGAACAATTTGAAAATCCATTATTAACCAATTTTAAAATATTAAGAGATTTTCCAGCTTTTTAATCAATAATTAATAATTTTAAATGGAAAGGGTTAAAAAGATAATATAAAACGATTTGGATTTTAAAAATTTCTAACTCAAATTATTTCAAATTCAGTAAAATGTTGAAAAGAGAACAATATTTTAATTGGAATAAAAATGAATTGAACTTGCAGCATTTCATCTCAATATTGAATGCAATCAGATTAAAACTGCGAAAGTAGAACAATTCTAAAATGTAAGAAATTTAATAATTTTAGATTAGAATTAGAAAAATATATCATTTGAAAATAAAAGCAATTAAAGTTGTTATAATTTAATATTAAAATTGATTGAACAGGACCACTAAATTCACCATCAGTTTGAACACTTAAAATGGAACTATTTCCAATTATAAAACTTTAAAATTGAATTACTCTAAAAAAGACTTTCAGCATAAAGTAATTTCAGACGGCAAATATTAAAAATAAGAAACTACTAAAGAATGTTGAAAAATAAACAAACTGAAATTACTTTCAAATTGAAATAATTTTTATTTACCAAAAATATTCATATTAAAACTTTTATATACCCAAACCCTCCAAAATTTCAATTATGTTACGTAAATTTAAACCGTTCAAAAATTAACAATTTTAAATTGTTAATTCATACCTTTCAAAATTCAACCACTTTAATTTGAGCTGCAAAATAAATATCTATGATATGGAAACACTAAAAATTCAACATTCAGCATACAACAACAGAACAACAGCACAACGCGAAATTTTTTAATATTAAAAATTAAATAAATAATTTAATTACTGAGGTAGAAGTAATAAACAAAGCCATTTTAAACATTTAATTTTTAATCTTTTTATTTTTAAGGTCATATGATTGTAACTTAAACATTTTTTTCTACATTTTTTTCAAACCCAACTTACGTTCACACGAAACGCGATATCAAGTTGAAAATTTAAGCAATTAAATAAGAAGCACTAAGAAACGTTGGCCCGGCCCTGCATTTGTAAAATTATAAAAACGTTTTCTTTTTGTAATCAATTTTTTTTGTTTGCTTTTTTAATAATTATAAAATTTTAGGAACAGAGAAAAGTTTTTTAGTTCTTCTCATTTAAATTCCTAACTTTGTAACTCGATATCGTATTTTGTGTGAACATAAGTCAAATAGCTTAAACGGTTTATTTAATTGTTCATTCTTGAAATCTTACAATAAAATAGTTTTCAGCTTTAAATAAGCATTTTTTTAAATCGTGAACTGAAAATTTTTAAGATATTACACTATAAATAAAAAAAATTTTGATAATATAAAACCAGATCTTTATGATTCAAATTTTTGAAATTCCACAATTTTAAGCATTTTGAATTCAAATTGTTTTTTATTTCGGGTTTTTAATTTTTAATATGTTGTTTAATATTTTATTAAAAAAGTAATTCAATTTGCAATGCCTGGTTCTAAAATCTTCTTGATTTTAAAGCTTGAATCTTATAGATTATTTTCTTAACTTTGTATTTCTTTGAATTTAGTCTCAAGGCATTTAATTCAAAATTCTCTAGTTACAAATTTATTAAACTGAAAATTGTGCGCCTATCAAGTTATTCTATTTGATATGCTATGATTCCGAGTAATCTTGAAAAACCTATATAATATTGATACTACAAATCGTTAGCGAAGATAGTTTCCACTCGAAATCTACTAAATGCTTATTTGTACGGCTTAATATATAATATTGATTTTGAAACTGATAATATTTAAAGAATAAACCTTAAGCTGCTTTCTTTCAGCAAACAAAAATTACAAATTAAAATTACATCCATTTCAAAGGTGATAAATATTATTAATAAGTATCATACCATGCACTGTTAAAAATTGTATTATCTTAAATATTGTGAACCTTTAAACTTAAGTTATTAAAAATTACAGATGCTTCGGACTAAAAAACTTTCAAAATTATATAATTTAAAATTAAAACGTTAATAATTAAACAATTCTAAACTTCGCTAAAAAATTTTAAGATTTCTACAATAAGATCATGAAACTAAGTCGTGAAAAATGAAAAATGTTTAAATTGTGCATCAGGATTTTTGAAATTCAATTATTTTAATCTAAAGTGCAAAATAAATAGCTTGAAATTTTAAAAACTTAAATTAAATTAAAAACCAAATTAAAAATCCTATTTAATGTCCAATTATCAAATTATTGTTAATTATTATTATTAATATTGGTAGACATATCCTTTTTTTGAATCATTACTCACAAAAGTTAATTGAGAAACATATTGAAATTACAATTCAACAAATCCAAAACAAACAGACTAATATTTTGCCCGCAGATAATCAGAAAGTGTTCAAAGAATATAGTTCGTTAATTGCTTTTGATTTTTCATTTTTTTGTCAAATTTCTAAAACTATTGAACCTATTTTAAAAAAAGTTAAAAATGTATACAAAATCATGGCATTCTTTCTTGTTTCTCTAAGTGAAGATATTCTAGTTGTTGTTGATTTTTTCTTTCTATATAAAAATTAGTCGGAGAAGAGGTCGACAAGCGGCGTTAAGTAATGGTTTCATAGGTGTAAGTTTAAGTTTTTAAAAATGGTCGTTTTTCTCATACTTATTATTATTAAACCACTCAAATCAAAAGGGTCTAAGTACACAAATTTTCCCTACTTTTCTTATGTTGCATGTTATTTTCCTAGTTATGCAGAAAGAAATAAACCATACAATTGCTAATTTTATGTTTAATCTCAATTATAAATGCCAAGAGAGTTAATATTACCCAACTTTAAAAAAATCTAAATAAAATAAAAGCTTCCAGCATACGAGTCTACAGAACAATTTTTACCTAATTTCTTTGTATTTGAAATTTAAATCAGAAACATATTTTTCTAAGCTTTCCAACCTTTAATTGCTTTTGTTTTTTCATTTTTCTGTTAAATTTCTAAAACTATTGAACCTATTTTAAAAAAAGTTAAAAATGTATACTATTTTCCGTATAGCATTGAAAATCGATTTAGTGATAAATTTTGGTAAAGATCCTTTAGATAAATCTCAAAAAGGTGGTGTTTTCTACAAGATCACTCACAGGATCTGTGAGATGAATTGCGTGGGACAGACTGGCAGACTTGTTAATACTCGGATAGAGGAACAAAAAAGTGATGTTCTTTTTGGATGCTGTTATAAGAGTGTTCTTACCAGGCATACATGGGAATTTTTTTATGTTGACCATCATTTTGAATGGGATAATGATAAAATTTTGCGTAGTAAAAGTAATGAGAGAAAGAGAGAATTCATGGAAATGCTTTATATTAAAAAAAAAAAAAGGTAACTATTAATTAAAAATCCGATTTAGATAAATTAAACAAAAGTTATGCTCATATGATTTATTACATTTAACCGTGAGGTTCCATGAATCTTGTTTTTCTTTTACTTTCTCAATTTCGGATTTATTTATGACAGATATTTCCAGTGTGTTTACAATAAATCGAACTACTTATCCTGATTCGATTCTCAGGTATCAAAGAGAGAACACCTGTTCTTTGGTGCTATTGTTTATATTTTTTATGCCTCGATAAGGGTACTCTATGAGTACCGAAACGTTGGTAATATAATTTTATTTTTTATTTGCAATGTTCTTTTATTGTGATTTGATAATAATAACAATAAAAAAGACTAAAGAAAGAAAAAGAGAAGGAAGGGGATGTGGTTGGTTGCCTTCTAATTTTTCTTTCCTCTTTTTCATTTTTATCTGAAATTTTTGTTTTAAAAAAATCAGATTACAATTGGAGCATTTTTTGTTTGTTCATTGTGGTCCAAATTTTATCGTTGGACTCTTGTTTTTTACAGGGGTTTGCATCAATAAATATATTGAAAATTTAGGAGATCAACTTTATGTTGAAGAGAATTTTATAAGATATCAAACTGACGTATATTGATAAAGTGTCACATTGACATGATACAAGAATGCGTGAGAAAAGTACTTTCCAAAAGCGAGCGGCAACAAAGGAGCTTCAGTGATGACAAAATGATTGAATCGCAGATTAATTATTATATATAGTAGTAATTCTTAGCAAAAATTACAATTTATGAATAGATTTCTTTTATGTAAACAATACTTTTAATGATTAAATAATTAATAATTTGATAATTGTCACTTGATTATTCAAGTAAATAATATATTTTGGATAATGTAATCACTTAAGCTAATAAAGCCACTTTAATATTTTTTTAGGTTATATTTTTACGAAACAATTCAAAATCAATCAATTCAGTGAATCATTTGCGTTCACCAAGTCACTTGACATAATCAATTTATTTAAGCTTTTAACCATACTCAGGTCAAACTAATGAATGGAGTCAGTCAAAAGTAGAAGATAATTTTCGTTTAAATTCAGTCCACTTAAAAATTCAATTTATTCAAGTCTATCACAGTTCAGAGCCTTACATTATTGAGTCAAATATTTCAGTGCATTGAACCAGTCACTGAAGTCAGTCATACTTTAATCATAAATTCCAGTCTAGTTAGTTTCAAGTTATTCAGTTAATTTTGAAATTTAGCGGTTCAAGTTAGTCATTCTTCTTAAAAATTGTACAATCCTTCAATGTAAAATAAATAAGGCTCAGCCAAGATAGTTGATCTAATTAGGTAAAAAAAAATTATTTAATAAAGTAATGTCAGTAAAGACAATCATTCATTGCAATTCTTTAAATCAATATAGTCATCTAATAACAGATGTGCTTCAAGTATACTTAATCAATGAGATAGAGAACATGCGTTCAGCTGAAATCGCTTAAATCGCATACTCAATCAATTTTAATGATCCATAATGTTTCGACTATACCAGTCTAGTTTCTCAAGTTATTCAGAATTAGTTTGCCAAACAAGTTAATAAAGTTAATCAGTCTATTAAGAGTAGAAGTTTAATAAAAAGTTAATAACTACTTTGTAAATCAAATCAGTCCAGTATGTGAGTATAATTATTTGAAACGATTTCAGTACCTTAGGTATAAAAATGATTAAAATCAGTCATTCGAAAAACTGGTTAGGATATCTGAGTCAATCACCATGAAAAGTAAATTAGATTAGTGAAATCAGAACAGTTAATATTTTAAACAGCATTTAAGTCTAGCAATCACTTTATTAATCTTGTCAAAAAATAGATTAATTCGACATTTTCAGTTATTTCAGTAAGTAATTAAATTCGGTTAAGCTGTGAGGTATAAAGTTAGTCAGGTAAGTCAGGAAAGTCAAGCCTCAGTATATAAAGTTGAAGTACATAAAACCGTTCATTAAAAAATTAAATCTGGCATGCTAATTCAGTCTAATTCCCCAGAAATTACATTCAGTTACTTATTAATTTATTCAAGAAAATCAAGTCACTAATTTGATCAAGTAAATCATTGAAGACAATCAAGTGACTCGAGTCACGCACTCAATATAGTCTATCAAATCATTCAAGTTGCCAAATCCTTCAAGCAAGTCAATTTGTTAAATTCGTGAATTTATTGAATTCATTAAATTAAACTTGTTATTTTACTTAAGTTTCTAAGTTAAATAACACTTATTAAATTATTCCAAATAAAGATAAAAATATATTAATTGAATATCAATAGTGAAAATAGCTAAAGCAATAAAACATTTGTAAAATGATAAGTAATTCAATTTTCAGGTATTGTGGACGGTCAAGAGGTGAAGAAGAGTGAAGTGGAGTTTCTTGACGCCTGAGGAAATCCATCAAATTCGTCCCTGCTGCTGAGGTAGGCCGAACGAAATTTAATAACATCCCCCTAGTTACACCTCAATGGGCACCTTAACAACCCCAGCATGAGTAGCTCCCCGGATCTCTGTCTCTCTTCATCCTTATCAACCCCAGGCACAGATATCTAATAAACCACCCCTTGAAACACACCCTTACAGAGGCTGCGATACCCTCTTCACCCCCTCCCAGAATCACTGAAACGCGTTTATATGTATATATGTTCGAGTGACCCGTGGCTGGACTGAACAGCGGCGCAACCTGTCTGGCGTTCAATGAACTACTTTACCGAAAGGGTTGAAAGAAAGTGGCGCTAAGTGTCCACATATGTTAATCAATAGCAAAAATTATAATAAAACATTTTGTTTATATTAAATCGAAATTTAATTTACGTAATTGATTTGAATGTCTTGTGAAATCAATATCAAAGATATTTATCAGCTATCTCACCTCAAAACTTATAAATACTTTTTATAGTTTACAAAATCGATGGAATTATGTATATTTACAAACATTACCAATTTCAAACAAGAAATATAGTTACTGCAATTTAGACTAAAATAGTTTACTCTGTAATTGTTGGTTTGATATTCGTCATGTCCGATTTTTTATTTCTTCTTTTGGGTTAAAAAAAATTTATTTTAAATAAATTTTAATTGATAGCCGAGTATATTATTTAAAATTAAATCTACAATTAATTTATCATCTTAAATTTTTATTTAAAAAATGGTTGAAAAGATTTTAAATAATATCTAGCTATCGATCTAAATAACTTATTTCTAGCTCATTTTTAATCAAATTAATCCAAATAGAATAGCGAAGAATATTTTGAAGGACAAAATAAGCAATCAGTGGTGTATATAAAATATAATTTACTAAAAAAATAATATAACAAATTATGAAATAAAGAATTACAGATATAATTTCTTTTTCCACATTTAATTTATATTTCTCTTTGCAAAACTGCTTTATTTATTATTATTATTATATTATTATGTTTTAGATTATTTTAAGCTATTTTTTCAAAATATGTTTACTTATTTTAATATATAAAGACATTTCTCTATGTTTAAAGTATACATAAAAAACTACTATTAAAACTTTCTTCGACTTTAATAAATTAATAATTTCTCGTGATGCTACTGCACAGAATTAAAATTTTATGTACTTAAACAGCTACATAGTAAAATTAATTTAAAATTTACAAATTGTAATTCGCTATCTTCGAAAAAGGAGCAAAGGAAAATAATGAATTTCAAAAAATAACCAAATAATCAAAGAAACTACCGTCCATTATGTTCTTTACTGGCATGAAAAATCGAATATTGGAAAAATGCAAATTTTTAATAAATTGTTTCATATCCATTTCAAATCAGACAGGTTTGTTATGTCCCGGAGTTTATTGCCTGCCATGTTGTTTTGCATAGGGAAAAGAGACACTGTATTTCTACCAGTTAAGAAAAAAGTTCCTCGTTAGAAGCATTCATATTTTAAAAGGTAATTTAGAAAAATGGCATTCAAAAAAATTGTAATTTGTTGAGTATTTAACACTCAGAGCAAAATTTTTCTTGAAACAAAATCATGGCACTCTTTCTTGTTTTGTTTTAAACCGCGAAAATATAGTTTTTACACCAGCAGAATTATTTGATTGCAGGATTAGGTAAAATGAGCGGAATGAGGGTTATTTGTGCTGCAAAAATATGCCTTGGAGACAAATGAAAATCCTCTTAAAATTAAATTTATGGGTAAATTCCATGTACGTCAAGAACAATTTTTTTTCTCAAAAAAGAATGATTCTCTGAGTGAAGATATTCTAGTTGTTGTTGATTTTTTCTTTCTATATAAAAATTAGTCTGAGAAGAGGTCGACAAGCGGCGTTAAGTAATGGTTTCATAGGTGTAAGTTTAAGTTTTTAAAAATGGTCGTTTTTCTCATACTTATTATTATTAAACCACTCATATCAAAAGGGTCTAAGTACACAAATTTTCCCTACTTTTCTTACGTTGCATGTTATTTTCCTAGTTATGCAGAAAAAAATAAACCATACAATTGCTAATTTTATGTTTAATCTCAATTATAAACGCCAAGAGAGTTAATATTACCCAACTTTAAAAAAATCTAAATAAAATAAAAGCTTCCAGCATACGAGTCTAAAGAACAATTTTTACCTAATTTCTTCGTATTTGAAATTTAAATCAGAAGCAGATTTTTTCTAAGCTTTCCAGCCTTTTGCTACACTTGACAGGGATGTTTTACGAGGGGAATAAAAAACCTTAGTGTTGTGAACATTTCTTTTATTTTTCCCCGAACCACCGAATTCCGAAAGAAAATTTGACAAGCCTAGGTAATTTTTTATTAATTTTTTTTTAAATTCTCGCCTATAATTATATGGAAAAATTAATCAAAGCTTAAAAAAAGTTGCGACAAAAATTAATTTATGCCTAATGTATCATAAAACGAAATATCTGACCAAAATGTCCTTACTCTACTTTAAAATTGTAATACTGTGTTTTTCAGTAGATAACAGGATTTTGGTCAGACAGTTCTCGTCCAATAAAAGAGAATTTACGGGTCATAGAGGGAAGGCGGAAGTGCCAAATCTCGGATATGCTTTTTATTGGGCTAAAAGAATTGTTTAGATCTGACTAATGCCTCTGCAGAAGATTATGGTCCAGTTCAATTTACAAATGGGATGAAGTCCGTTTTTAGTATTCTTTTTAAATTCTTACTTCTATTTTCCTGTTATTGTAACGACTGAATAATTACCCCTTTCTTTAACCAGAAAATTTTTGCAGATGATTGCTTGTTTTAAGCGCTCTTGACGAGATACGATAGAGCTAAATAATAGCTCAAAAATAATTTCTTATTTTATAAAACAATTAAGTGTGTTAACGTTAGTTAGTTATTTATGTACCCTACACAAAAAAAGAAATCTTACTTATATGATGGTCTTGTGTTTAGTTTTGCCTTAACTTAAGCTGATGACTAAAATTTTATAATCTTTATGTCTTAAAAAGAGCCAGTAAGGGTCTTCAATTTAATCCGTTTCATGCCAAACGGCCACAAATTTTTTATGTTGTTCAAGTGAATATTTTTCTGTATAATGATAAGTAAAAAAATTTAAAAACCATATTTTCTAAGGTATTTCTCTCCGAAATTTTTAAATCTTCTATTAGTTCTTTTCTATGACTTTTCATTTTTTCAAAATGGCGGCTTATTTACAAAAAAACGTAATTTTATATTTTTTTTATCCGTTTAACGTACTGGTTAATCATGTTCCCGTTATCGTATCGGTACGAGCTTAAGCATCCTATGGAATAATCGCCATAGCTAAAAGTAAGGCCTTGCAGAATGTAAAAATTCAAAATGGCCGATCCAATACGTCTGCTTTTACACTTGTTTTTTACGCTTCGTAAAGTTTTTCATGTTTTTCGCCTATGATATTCTTTTTAGCCCATTCACACGCTTTTGCAATTAATATGTTATTATTTTGAACTTTCTTGCATCGAAATTACCCAAAGTTGAGTATACAAAGAAAAATGTATCTCATCAACCAATTCAAAAAAGCCGTTTCAATATGGCGGTTTTCAGGAATATTTATTTTTTATTGTATTTTGAGTTTCTGAATTATTTTAATCGTGACGCTTATTTTTAAATTTTATTTGTGTTTTTTTTTCATCTTCAAAACCAATTCTTTTCTATTTCCTAAACGATTGACAATTGTGTTATATTCCATGTAGGTGAACATATTTTCCACTTTTTATTTCCTCTTAATTCGATCAGTTCAATTCAGTCAGATCAATTAAATTAATTTCTTCTAATCTGACACAAAATGTGCGTTCTATAAATGTGTTTTCTATTCCTCTGTGTGCAACATAAGTTTGGAAATTTTAATTTTTTGTCAACATTTTTTTAATTTCATACTCACATGCTTTATTTTCGATTATTTTAATTCCCTCCAATCTATCCAGAAAATATATGCACATGCATCATTTTTGGTTGTTTTTGTGGAATATAAGTTTGGAAATTTCATTTTTTTGTGTGTCATAACGGTGTAGTAATTTTAATAATAATATTTTATATTGTTCAAACAAATTATAGATTTAATAATATAATGAATAATAATAATAAATTAATTTAATAATTTCCAAACTTA
>JAAAKG020000031.1:2994839-3029500 GCA_010014905.2 Druon quercuslanigerum
ATCAAAAGTAAATTTTTAATTCTGAATCTCCCAAATTCAATAGTTAGAATATAAAGGATGAAAATTACAGCATTCTTAACTAGATTTTTTTTTTTAATTTTACAACTTTTTAATGTCAATTTTCTAAACTAAATGCTTTTTAAATTTAAAGATTTACAATTTAGAGTTATACAATGTTTCAGAATGAAAATTGAAATTTGTTCATTTTTAAAGTTAAAGGAATGCAAATTCTTAATTTTTCATGATTTTGAAGATTAAAAGTAAATCCTTAATTCTGATTCTATAAAATTGAAAATTTCGGATATAAATGATGACAATTACAGCATTCTTAACTATAAAAATTGCATAGTTTATTATTGAAAATTTTCTAAACTAAAAACTTTTTAAATTTAATCATTAAAAATTCAAATTTTTAAATTTTTTCAGAATTAAAATTTAATTTTTTTGAATTTTAAAGTTATATAAATGAAAATTCTTGTATTTTCATGATTTTTAAGATCAAAAGTAAATTTTTAATTCTGAATCTCCCAAATTCAATAGTTAGAATATAAAAGACGAAAATTACAGCATTCTTACCTAGATTTTTTTTTTAATTTTACAACTTTTTAATGTCAATTTTCTAAACTAAATACTCTTCAAATTTAACGATTTACAATTTAGAATTCTAAAATGTTTCAGAATGAAAATTAAAATTTGTTCATTTTTAAAGTTAAATGAATGCAAATTCTTAATTTTTCATGATTTTGAAGATTAAAGGTCAATTCTTAATTCTGATTCTATAAAATTGAAAATTTCGAATATGAAGGATGAAAATTACAGCATTCTTAATTTTGAAAAATTTTAAGTTGCATTATTTATTATTTTAAATTTTCTAAACTGAATACTTTTCAAATTTATTGATTAAAAATTCATATTTTTAAATTTTTTTATAAGTAAAATGTAATTTTCTTAAATTTTAAAGTTAAATATAAATGAATATTCTTATGTTTTCTTTATTTTGAAGATTAAAAGTCAATTTTTAATTCTGATTCTCTCAAATTGAAAATTTTTAATGTAAGAATGTTATTATATATATTATTGTTATAATGTAACAATTGGCAGTTGTTGAATTTTAATGTTGCATGATTAAAAATGCTTTAATTTTTATAATTTTGAAGATATACAGTTACAAATTCTTTTTCTTTATCAATTTGCATTTGAAAACTCTTTAATTTTTAATATTTTCAAACAAAAATTCTTAATTTTGTATGATTTTAAAGCTTTTGGAGAACAAAATAAATTTCTTTATTCTAAATCATTTCTTAATTAAAAATTTCGAATATAAAGCATGCAATTTACAGCAATTTTAAATGTCAAAATTAAAAAATCACATAAACTATTATTGTACATTTTCTAAATTAAAAACTTTTTAAATATAATGATTAAAAATTCATATTTTAAAATTTGTTCATAATTAAAATTTAATTTTCTTGAATTTTTAAGTTATATAAATGAAACTTCTTGTATTTTCATAATTTTAAATATCAAAAGTAAATTTTTATTCCTAAATCTCCCAAATTCAATAGTTAGAATGTAAAGGATGAAAATTACAGCATTCTAAACTGTAAAATTTTTTAAATTTTACAATTTATTAATGTAATTTTTCTGAACTAAATACTTTTTAAATTTAACGATTTACAAATTAGAGCTCTAAAATATTGCAGAATGAAAATTGAAATTTTTTCAGTTTTAATGTTAAATTAATTAAAATTATTAATTTCTTATGATTTTGAAGATTACACGTCAATTTTTAATTCTGATTCTATAAAATTGAAAATTTAGAATATGAAGGATAAAAATTTCAGTATTTTTAACTATAAAATTTTAAAATTGCATTACTTATTATTGTAAATTTTCTTTTACTATTTGAATTTTCTTCTACTTTTCAAATTTAATCATTAACAATACAGATTTTTAAGTTTTTTCAGAATTAAAATGTAATTTTCTTGAATTTTAAATTTAATAAACGGAAATTCTTGTATTTTCATGATTTTTAATTCAATTTTAAGTCAATTTTTAATTCTGAATCTCCTAAATTTAAAAATTTAGAATGTAAAGGATGAAAAGTACAGCATTCTTAACTATAAAAATTTAGAAATTGCATATTTTATTATTATAAATTTTCTAAACTAAAAACTTTTCAAATTTAATAATTGAAAATTCAGATTTTTAAATTTTTTCAGAAATAAAATTTAACTTATTTAAATTTTTAAGTTAATAAATGAAAATTCTTGAATTTTCATGATTTTTAATTTAATTTTAAGTCAATTTTTAATTCTAAATCTCCCAAATTCAATAGATAAAACGTAAAGGATGAAAATAACAGCATTCTTTACTGTGACATTTGTTTAATTTCACAATTTAATAATGTAAATTTTCTAAACTAAATACTCTTCAAATTTAACGATTTACAATTTAGAATTCTAAAATGTTTCAGAATGAAAATTAAAATTTGTTCAGTTTTAATGTTAAATGCATAAAAATTCTTAATTTTTCCTGACTTTGAAGATTAAAATTCAATTTTTAATTCTGAATCTTCTAAATTAAAAATTTAGGATTTAAAGGATGAAAACTACAGCATTCTTAACTATGAAAATTAAAAAATTCCATCATTTAATATTGTATATTTTCTAAACTAAATACTTTTCAAATTTAACGGTTTACAATTTAGAGTTCTTAAATGTTTTAGAATAAAAATTGAAATTTATTCAATTTTAAACTTATACAAATGAAAATTCCTAGTTTTTCATGATTTTGTGGATTAAAAGTCAATTTTTAATTCTGCATCTCCCAAATTTAAAATTTAGAAGGTAAAGGATAAAGTTACAGCACTCTCAACTGTAAAAATGTAAAAATTTATTAATTTATTAATGTAAATTTACTAAACTAAATACTCTTCAAATTTAACGATTTACAATTTAGAGATCTCAAATGTTTCAGGATTTTAATTTTAATTTATTCAATTTTAATGTTATAAAAAGTAAATTCTGTTATTGTCTTAATTTTGAAGATTAAAAGTAAATTTTTAATTTTAAATCTTCCAAATTGAAAATTTAGAATTCAAAGGATAAAAACTACAGCATTCTTGACTACAAAAATGGCAAAATTGCATTATTTATTATTGTAAATTTTCTAAACTAAATACTCTTCAAATTTAACGATTTACAATTTAGAGTTCGCAAATGTTTCAGAATGAAAATTGAAATTTATTCAATTTTAAAGTTATACAAATGAAAATTCTTTTTTTTTCATGATTTTGTGGATTAAAAGTCAATTTTTAATTTTTAATCTTCCAAATTAAAAATTTAAGATTTAAAGGATGAAAAGTACAGCATACTTAACTATAAAAATTGAAAAATTTGCATCATTTATTATTGTAAATTTTCGAAACTAAATATTTTTCAAATTTAACGGTTTACAATTTACAATTCTCAAATATTACAGAATGAAAGTTGAAATCCATTCAATTTTAAATTTATACAAATGAAAATTCTAATTTTTTCATGATTTTGTAGATCAAAATCAATTTTTAATTCTGTATCTCACAATTTTAATAGTTAAAATGTAAAGGATGAAAATTACAGAATTCTTAACTGTAAAAATGTAAAAATTTATTATTGCAAATTTTTTAAACTAAATACTTTTTAAATTTAAGGGTTTGCAATTTAGAGTTTTCAAATGTTTCTGAATTAAAATTAATATTTATTCAATTTTAAATTTATATAAATGAAAATCCTGATATTATCTTTATTTTAAAGATTAAAATTCAGTTTTTAATCCTGAATCTCCCAAAGTTAACATTTATGAATTTTGCTTGGGTTTCTCAAAACTTATGACAATGCGTTTTGAAAAATTTGCAATATTTTTTATTTTAAGAATCTTTGTATTGATTGTTATTGTTCGGACAAAAAAAAATACTTCTACACAAATGTATGCAGAAAACCTAAAAAATTTATCAAAGTTCGAAAAATTTTATTAAAAGTTCCCTTTTTACATTGCTTATTTAATAAGCAATTTTTTATTCTTGTCCTTCTATCCAAACGATATCATGGAATTTTAAACTCAATAAATAAATATAAATTAAAATTCTATTTTTTTATGATTTTGTCCACTAAAAATCAGTATAAAAATAGGTGGAGGAGGAGGGGAAGGAGGAGGAAGAGAAGGAGGAGGAGAAGCAGGAGGAGAAGGAGAAGGAGGAGGAAGAGAAGGAGGAGGAGGAGGAGGGGGCTAAGAGGTGGGGGAGTAAGAGTAGAAGCTTAATTGTGGAAAGAATGAATTATTGAATTTGAAGCTTATTATTTTATAATTATAAACAAATTTACCTTGAATCATCTTCATAGCACCAGCAAGCCAACTGACAAAAATGCTTCGATGTTGTCCGTCAAAATTGACGGAATATTTTAAAACTTGTAAGGCCAGAGTATCCAGAAACCAAAAAGATGCTATATTGCTCTTATAATCCGAAATTCCCAAATTTTCACCCAAGATCCTGTATCCCATTGAAATATTAATTTATAATTTTCCAAAATTTCAAATCCAGAAGATAAATTATTTTACTCAATTACTCGAAGAGGTTCCTTGTTTTCCAATTCTATGGGTCGATTTATCAAGCTTTTGAAACGATCTGGTAAAGTTGGCATAAACTTCCTTGGAGGCGTTACAATAATATTTTTATTTGCTTCCTTGATAATTGGAGGCTGAATAAATTAAAAATATATTACATTTTCATTCAATTTTTAATTTATTTGCATTATGAGAAAAATAACTTTTTTTAATAACCTCTACTTCAACTTCTGGTCTCAGAGAAACATTGCCCTTTTCTGTTATCAAACTTTTGCTTTTCTTATTCTTCTTCGGTTTTGCCATTTTGAATTAATTTATTAATTCTTCGAACTGAAAACAACTTTTAATAACCTGTCTGAAGTGACGTTTATATTTTCAATTTAATTTTCTCTTTATGGATTGGCAATTGTTTTTAGCAATAATAATCCTTTCTTATAAAAAAATTTTGTTCACAAGAAGGGTGTTTTCAGTTTGTCCTTTTGAATGATATTAAATCGATTGTGGGAGTTTTAAAAAAATTGGAAAAAATGTAAAGCTTAAGAAGATTTCAACAAATTTAATCTAAATCGTAGATTTTTGGAGATATAAAAAAAAACGTTTTTTTTTAACGAATTTTGTAATGTTTTATCACAACAAAATTTTTTTCTTAAGATTCTTGAGAAAATTTGAAATGATTTTTTATTTTGGAAAATTAATTTTAAGAGAAAATTGAGAAATATTTCAAAACATTTTAAATGATTTCCTACAGTATTGAAAAATAATCTAGAAGATTAGAAAGACAAATTTTTTTATTTTGCAAGATTACAAAATTTTTATTTAAAAGTTAAAAATATTTTAACAAAATTTAAAAAGTATGTAGATTATTGAAGAATTCGAATAAATATACTAGGTGTTTTTTAAAGATTTTAAATAGCTTGAAGAGCATAGAAATTTTATACTAAGATTCGTGGCAAAATCTTAAATAATTTTTTACTTAGAAAAATAAATTTTAAAAAAATTTCGCAGATATTCAGAAACATTGTAGAAAATTTATAAAAATGTTAACAAAATAATCTGGAGGATTGTAAGGCATTTTTTTAATTTTGCAAAGTTTAAAAGAAAAACCTCAGATTTCTGGGAAATTTTACAATGAATTTTTCTTTTGAAAATTAAATTTTAAGAGAAAATTAAAAAAATATTTCAAATCATTTCCTAAATTTTCGGAAAAGGATGTGCATTAAAGATGTTAAAAAGAATCTTTTCAATTTTAAAACTTCACAAAAAATTCAAAAATCATAAAAAAATTGAATAAATTCATATAAATTTGAAGTGAAATGATTATTTAGTAAAAAAATTAATTTTTAAAGAAAATTTCAAATAATTTCAACACATTTCAAAATATTGATAGAAATGTTAAAAAAACAATTTCAAGGAAGTAAAGGCAAATTTTGGAAATTTTTAAAATATTAGAAAATGGTTAAAAACGTAAAAAGGTTAGATTTTTGAAGATATCGAAAAAGTAGGAATTTTCAAGAATTTGAAAAGGTTTCAAAAGTTAATGAAAACATCTTTTCATGATTTCTGGAAAAATTAAAAATATTTTTTTTATTTGAAAAATTAGTTTTAAGTAAATATTTAAACATTACAGTAGGTTTCCAACATTTTCAAAGAAGAATCTAGAAGAATCTGAGACCTCCATATGAGCTTCAAGAGATCTGAAAAAATATACTTAAATAAATAGGAAATTAGATTTTTAATTTAAAATTATAGAATATTTTTCTCTTTAAATTATAATATTGGTTATCAATTTTTTCTTTCACGACTTAAACGTCTTTTTTGGCTAAAAATTCAACTATTTTGTCAAAAATTCCTCTTTTCGGTTTGTAAATTAATTTCTTTTCTCAGAAAAATCATTACCCTATAAACAGTTTAACTTTTTTTGTTAAAAATGTACTTTTTTCTTGAAAATACATCTTTTTGTTTAAAAACTAGTCTGCTTTGTTTGAGGATTTGACTATTTGTTTAAAAATTCGCCTTTTTGTCAAAAAATAATCTTTTTGGTTTAAAATTGAACTTTTTTGTAAAAATTTAATAATTTAATTAAAAGTTAGTTGTTTTTTTAACAGTTTTGTTTCCACTGAAAATTTGCATATTCCATTTCTGATAAATTTTTTATTTAAATTCAAAAATTTGGTTAAATTTAATCTAGTTTGCAGAAAATTCAACACTTTTGCTGAAAGATAATTTTTTTTTTAAATAAAATTTTTCTTCGAAGAATCGTCTTTTTGGTTAAAAATGTTTTCATTGTTGAAAATTAATTTTTTAACGCAAAATATGACTGTACCGTTTTTAATTGTAATATTTATTTTTAGTTAAAAATTCAACTATATTGTTCAAAATTCGTCTTTTTGGATAAATTTAACTGTTTTGATTTAAACATATATATTTTTTTTTAAATTGAAATTTCAACTATACTATTCTTCGTTGAAAATTCATTTTTTTAAACATTAAAGTCAGGTGCTTGATTAAATTTAAATGACAAAGGTAAAATGTTCTTTATTTGGGTTGAAGAATGAACAATTTAGTTAAAAATTAAAATTTTTGTTAAAATTTTGATTTGGCATATTTAAAATTTTCAAAAATCTTTTTAAATTTTTTCAAAAATCTTAGGAAAAATATATATTCACGTGAGCTAGAAACAAATTAGCTTAAAAAAATAATGCTAATTCCAGTTTTGTTAATTTTATTATAAATGATTTTTCACCTTAAATGATAATTTGATTGAATTTTTTTTGCTTTTTCGTCTAATGGTCTTTTTTGGTTTAAAATTCCACTATTTAATAAAAAAAATTTTGTGTGAAAATTCATCTTTTCGGTTAAAAATTAATTTTATAGACTGAAAATTTACCTATTCCATTTTTATTGGAAATTTTTGTTCAGTTGTTAATTTAACTATTTGGTTAAAAATTAATCTGATTCAGATTAAAATTAAAAAATTTTCTTAAAAGGTATTTTTTTCTTAAAAAATCGTATTTTTGGTCAAAAATTGTTTTTTTGTTGTTAAAAAATTAATTTGTTTCACAGAAAATGAATATTCCATTTTTTGTGTGAATTTATCCTTTATAAGTTAAAAATTCGACTATTTTACTAAAATTTCCTCTATTTTATGAATTTAACTTAGTTTGATTTGAAATAAAAATATTTTTGGATTTAATTGTTAACTACAACATTCTTCGTTAAGGATTAATTCTTTTTTTGAAGTCAACTAGTTGATTAAAAGTGTACTATTTTCTTAAAAATTTATTTTAATTGTTGAAGAACCAAAAATTTGGTTAAAAAAAAACTTATTTTTTAAAATTTTTGTTCAACTTATCTGAAACTTTCCAAAATGTTTTTGAATTTTCTTAAAATCATGACCTTAAAAAGAAGCGAACTTAAAAAATAAATAGTCGAATTTTCTACTTTTATTATAAATTATTTCCCCCCTCAAATTATAATTTAATTGAATTTTTTTGCTTTTTCGAGTAAATATCTTTTTTGTTTCAAAATTTAAGTATTTTTTTATAATTCGTCTTTTTGGTTCGAAAATTCATCTTTTTTGTTGAAAATTGAACTATTTTGTAAAACTTTAAGAATTTTTTTGAAAACTAGCTTTTTTCGACGAAAATTAGAATTTAGACTGAAAATTTATCTATCCCATTTTCGATTGTAAATTCATATTTTTTTTGTTAAAAACATTATATATTTGGTTAAGAATTAATCTACTTTATAGAAGATATAACAATTTTGCTGAAAGGTAATTCTTTGTTTCGAAATTGTACTTTTTGCACAAAAATTATTTTTTGTTGTTGAAAATTAATTTTTTAATGAAAATATAACTTTCTTTTTCATTGTGAATTTATATTTTTTAGTTGAAAACTCAACTATTTTGTTGAAGATTTTTTTTTTTATGAATTCAACCGCTTTTCATTTTAAAAAAATAAATTTGTTTGGATTGAATTATCAGCTATTACAATTTTTCGTTCAAAATTAAAATTTTTCGGTTGAAAAGTCAACTGCTTGAATTAGTTTAAACTATTAAGATAGCAATTTATTTTCTGGGTTGAAGAATCAACTGTTTGGTGGAAAAAAAACTTTTTTGTACAAATTTGAATTTGACATATTTGAAATCATCAAAAATCTTAGAAAAACGATATTCATATGACTTTAAAAACAAATAAACTTAAAGAATAAATAGTTATTCGAATTTTCTATTTTGTATTATTTTATTCTAAATTTAGTCAGTTTTTTAAGTTACCTATTTAGTAAAAAAATTAATCTAATTTGTAGAAAATTCAAAAATTTTGTTAAAAGGTCATTTTTTGTTAAAAAATCGCCTTTCTAGTAAAAAATTGTTCTTTTGTTGTTCAAAATTCATTTTTTGATGGAAAATATAACTTTCAATTTGAATTGTAAGTTTATTTTTTTAAATTAGAAACTCATATATTTTGTTGACAATTTTTTCTTTTTTCATGAACTTGACTACTTTTGATATAAAATAAAAAATATTTTTCGATTGAAATATTCACTATAACATTTTTCGTAGAGAATTCATTTTTTTATTAATTTAACCTAGTTGGTTAAATTTGTACTTATTTAAAAAAATTTACTTATGTGGTGCAAGAATCAACTTTTGGTTGAAAATGAAATTATTTTTTGAAATTTTCATTTGACATATTTAAAAACTTAAAAAATATTGTAGAATTGTATTAAGGATATTAGGAAAAATATATGTATATAACCAGTTTAAAAAAATAAAGTTAAAAAATAAGTATTTACTTTCAATTATTATTTTTTTACAATCCCGATCGGTTATCGTGGGTTGTTTCGGACCCATGCATTTTTTAGTAAATTTCTGCATTTTCGGGAGTTAAGTGTGTTTACCAGTTAAAATAAATTATTTGTTTTAATTTTTTGAAATCCTAATGATATATCTTGAAAAGAAAAGTGTGGATCTGAAACGACCCACGATAACCTGAGAAGGTGCCAAAAAAGCGATAACTTGATCGGGTTAAAGATTATTTAATTAAAAAGTAATGTAAAATAAATCTGCATTCTTATTAAATGTTTCCTTATTTCATTAATACAAAAGATAGCAATAAAAAAATTGTATTCTTTTCAAAATGTAAAAAAAGTAAAACTTTTCAAATAAAATGGAAATAAAATAAATCGGGAATAGACCAGTGTAAAGAAAATAGAAGCCGTGAGCCGGTATTTTTCATTTTTATTAATTCGTTTTATTAATTTTTTTCCATATTTTGTTCAATATTTTCAGAAAATAACACTCCAAAGCGAAAAAACCGTATATTCTCACCAATCCCAATGTGTATAATATATATATTATACTTTTCATTTATAATATATATGTATATATTTATATATATAATGTATACTTTTATACTTTATATATAATAATAATGTTATGTGGAGTAGCGCACACTTTAGACTGTTTATGTATCGATACCTTTATAATTTTATCGATAATTTACAAATATTGAAAAACATGAAACAGATAACAGTCATCAGGGACCTGCGAATTTCGACGATAAGTATTTCGAAAAAAGAGAAAAAAAATTGGATTTTTTTTTCATTCAGGAAAATTTACCCTCGCACGGTTTCTTCCTCTCCCAAGTGACTTTCGAACCAATGGGAATAAATTACATTCAACCCATCATCGATCACATCAGATCACAGATTTTGCGAGCATCGCGATTTCTCTTCTTCTCAAATTTCAAGTTCAAACTTGCACAAAAGTTTGAAAAAAATTTTACTTTTTTTTTCTTTTAAATCATCCCAAGTCTCATACAGAACAAAATATTATGAAAAATTTATTTTCAGTACAAACGCTAATAAAGAACGATAGTTTCTCCTCTTGTGCAAGTCTCACTCGCAAATCGACAATATAAAACTTTGAATAACTTTCATTTTTTTTTAAATCTAAAGTCTCCATACCGTATTATACATATACTTATTTTTATTGTGACTTTCAGAAAAAGTTTTCAATCGCGTGCTCAAATATTAGAGAAGACAATTTTTTCATTTACGAAAGAGAAAGAAATCAGAAAGAGAGCGAGAGAGAGAGTGCTCAAATATTTTTTTTATCGGCAATAAAAAAATTCGCAAGTCCTAAACGGACCGTCGTATGTACTTATATATTTTTCACACCGAAGTCAAAAAGGCAATACGCAGTATGAACTTACCTAGTACATGTTTTGTGTATCAGTGTGTACGCGTGTGTATGCAATGAGACTTTACAGATATTTTTTTCTTTTCTTCAAACTCAATTGTCTTTTTTTCATGAGTTTCGAATCTGCAAAGATTTATTAAGGAGAGAAAGAGAGACAGAGTGAGTTTGAATGGTAGAAGAGCCTCGGAGGAAAGTGGAGTGAATCGTATACGGAGCCGCTATATAAGAAAGAAAATAAAACAAGGAAAAGAACAAAATCAAAAACACCCGGTCGAAATAAATATTTTCAATCGATTTTATTGAAAATAATACAACAAAATGTCTCATAATAATAATAATTAATAATAATAATTAAAATTAATTAATAATTATCGATACGTACTGCTCTACTCGATATCTAGATAGTGTCTTAGAACGTCGTTTAAATAATAATATTATCATCAATAATAATCGCAATAAAATAATAATAATAAAGACAATAAATTTAATAATAATCATTATATCATAGAATAATGTATCAATAAACAAACGTAATGGGCTAAATTACTCGTGAATCATTCGTCATCGTCCTCGCTATCAATTGGATATTGGATAACTAATTAATTAATAATTAAATTACACGTTGCTTGGATATGCACGTAGAGATATAAAGTCGTTTTTGGTCCCACCTAACTGCAAACGTTACATTCGTACATCTTCTGCTTGAATCGCTTTATACGTGTGTATCGTGTGTACGTGTTTCATTATTTTATTGATTTTTTTAATTTTTCTATCAATGACTATCCATTCATAATTACATAGAGTGAACTGTGTCGTCATATTCTTTTCGCGTATACACGTCGTAAATAGGTTTCACATGCCTGTACATTAAACTGGTTCCGTGGAAAATTTCAAAAATCGCCGCTCGCAACAAAAACAATAAAATAATTGTCTTTTATCCTTGAAAATCGAAACAATCGAATATCACTGGGACATGGCTTTGTCAGTGTCTTTCTTTCTGCTTTCTTCGATTATTACAACTGGCATTTCCCTTCGGCGCGATTACGCTAAATTACCTAGTAAAATAATTACTCTCACTACCTTTTTTTTATTGCCAAGGCTGGCACTGCGTTTTTTCTGGAACGATCGAAAACAATCGGCAAAATTAAAATCGTCCTCGCAATTCCAACCTTCGCTTAATTGATAGGGAGGCGATCAGTCACGGTGAGGTTTTTTCACAGAAGCTCTAGTCCCCTCCCTGTGAATCGATACTTGCAAATCAATGTCTATCGCCATTCGTTCCTTCAAAAGGAACTTTCACAAATGTCCTAATTTTTTATTTAAAGTGAAGCAATAAGAATTTTTTGCAAATTACTGATTCACATTTTACAGCCAATCAAGAGAATTTCGTTTCGGGGTCGTGCCGCGTCGATCCCGGTACAATAAATCTAATTAAGGCTACGTACAATTTTAATTTTACACTTTTCACGAATACTGTGTTTATCAGTCTCATTTTCGCTCAAGTCTGACCATTCTCGACACCTTATAATTCGATCTCTTTCCAAACCAGCCGACGCTTTTTCCAACCTTTCCTTGAAGAAAGTATTTTATTTTATTTTAGTGAAAAAACTTCGCTTGGCTTTCTTCAGTGAGATCAGACCCTACGTGATATTAATGCCAGTTGTATCCTTTTCGGTAACCGCAGGTCAAAAAATCTACCTCTCCCCAACGATTACACAATCGCATTAATTGTAAATTAACGTATAACGTACATTATAAGTTTTCATTGTTAAAAAAAAATGTTTTTCAGGTTTCTATTAATCCATTCAAGTAATTCCGTTTCAAATGTATTTGGCGAATCGTTATTGAGTACATCCAGAAAGTTTTTTCTAGATGCACTCAACAAGCAAAAAATAATCGAAATTCTTCCGCCCTTTCCCTTGCCAAGAGGGTTGCTTTTTTAAGCTGCGGGTCCGAAACATTTTCGAAAAACAGTGACGATTTTTTGCTTCATAAGCAAAACTTTTTATTCTCCGAGACCGGGAAATAAAAACCTTTTTTTCGTAACTGTCTTTCGAAAAATGTAACAATCTTTCAATAGAATAACCTCACAACCATTTTGACAACAATCAACCTTCAATAAAAGAGCGTCTAACGTCAAAAAATCTTTAAAAAGAGCGCGTCGTCGAACGAGCGACTTTTCGGCTTTTGCCGAAATTTCCGTCCGTTTTCTCGTCGATCGACGTATCACATGTTCAAAAGTGTGAACCACATTTCTTATCTCATTTCGCGAATAAAAATCGATTTACCGAATTTTTTTTAATCGATCGCCATTTTTTCCCACCCACCCTTTACTTTCATCGACGTGAAATCTTCCACATTCGAACTTTTTTACTTTATTTTTTGCCTCTAATCAACCACGTGTCCTCGCACTAAATATGCACCTATTCCCAAACAAAATAATTTTTCTCAAAAACATTTCTTTTTGGGAACTTTTAACAAAAGTTACGATACTAATAGAATTTATTTGGAAAAAAAACGATATCCCTATCAATCACGCCTAATTATTTATACAACGTTTAATGTCTGTGTCTGTGTTACGTATTTTTGTTGTGTCTACGTATTTTGTGTATTCCGTTCACAAAAGATCCCACGTTTCAAAAAATTTGTAAAAATTAATTTAACCCAGGTTCGAAAACTCAAAATTGAGTTAAATGAAAATTTTCATTTCTTCTCAAAATGGGATCTCATTCTTACGTCTCTTAAATCCTATCTACTTTTTTTCTTTTGGTATACGTTCACAAAAGACTATTACGTCAAGAATTACGTCTTTTTGTCTGTACTTATGTTTTCATGTGTGAGTGTATTTTTGTGTAGAATGTAGAATTTCTGTGTAGATTCGACACCACTGGACACCGTCATACATGCGTTAATGCGTCAGCGATACTGCGTAACATTGTTAATAAACGTAATCGTTATAACCGTACACAACGAGAAAGTAGCATTAATGATAATCGTAGTAATAAGTAATAGTAGTAACTAATAATAATTAATAATAATCTAGCAGCGATAATAACTATCAAGAATCCTATATCGTAGTTTTAAAAAACGAGCGGTCCCTGTAAAAACATCGTATCTAGTCCCTGTCGGCTAAAATCCCGTATCTGTAATCGCCCCATCGATAACGACCCGATACGCTCATAATCCCAGGAACTTTTCAACTGTTTCACCTTCATTAAATAATAAACTGTGGATCCACATATATTCTGTAATATTTAATATAAAAAATATCTCTCGACGCATCTACCTACATACGTGTTACGCCTAGAACTCGAAGAGGAAAAAAGAACCTATTAATGTAAAAGCTTTCCTTTCAAGTCAATGAACATTTTTACTCAATAAACATTTTTACAAAGAGGGGCGCTACAGTTCCAAAATATGAAGTTTCCTTCTTGAGACTGTTCCATTTTTTTAACGCTTTGTCTGGTTAAAAGACCGTATGACTCATTGAGAAACTCACCCCTCGGAAAATTCGAATTTTTCGAATAGAAAATCCCCGAAGGGCGAGAGGTACGGGGCATCAACAAGCAAATCCCAGTTCTCGAAGGACTTCGAATAATTAGTAGCAAACCGAGAAAAAAACAATCGGTCCGAAATTCGGTCAAGTGGGAACCAAACTAACCAAGGGAGAAAAATGATTTAGGACTACACTAATAGGTACGAAGGTACATACGTCTTGTCTGAATTGTACTTGAGTGAATGTGTGTATACTTTAAAGAAACAAGAGAATATACAACGTAATGAGGCTCTTACGCTCTTCTACTTTATGATAATTAAAAAAAAATGCAAAAAAAATAACAGAAAATAAAAACTTATCCTTCCTAGGCTCCTTAATTAATAAGCTTTCGTTACGTGGGTTTAATTTGCGAGGTGAGCTCGCGTTTCTGTGTTAACTCATAAGACTGGCTCTGTGAGGTGAGGGAGGATATAAAGTTAGGTAAAAAAAGTAAAAAATCAGCGCTCGCACTTCCTACGTCGACTAACGTCTGAACTACGATATCGCGTCGATCCCAGAAACACTCTCAAAATGAAAATTAATTTAAAAAGTACTTTTTTTGTTGTTGTGAAAAACTGGAACTGAAATTAATTTTTTTCAAAAGTGTTTATAGAATTGTCGTCGCCACGTCATTACGGAATCTAAAATTGTCCTGTCGCTAAAAAAAACGAATAGCTCGTTAAAGGTAGCGTGTATGTTCAGTTATTTATAATATATGTATATAGTTTACAGAAAGTGATTTACACCTATGCGATCGGTATTTACAAAATTGATCCTACTCGATGATCGTGAAAAGGCCCTTAATGAAACCTTATCACGATTTATGCCCACATTATATTTAGAATAAAAACTGGTCTCGAGTCGATTTTGCGAAGAGAGATGGAAAAATCGAAAGATATCGATCCGGAAAATCGACCCACCTTAAGTAATGGCGTTGCCACGAATACAAATCGCGAAGAGGAAAACCTACAAATTTTTACTATAAAAAGCGAACGAAAGAGAGGAAATTTCAAAAACTATTCTTGAAATTCGATTTTTGAATGGAATAAAAAATTATTCTGTTCGAATTCTCTCTGTCGTGGAAATCACAGACATAGACGAAGATTTTGTATTAAAAAAATAGGATAAGAACGTCTCTGGAATGAAGTTGGAATGAAGAGAGAATCCTGAGAAAGAAAATGCAACATTGATTCGTATTTAATCAATAAATAATTATAAAAAAATCAGTTCAGGATTGAATACTAATTGTTTGCAAATATTAAATAAAAAATTCAGTTTAACAATTTCATCGGTGCAGAGCGAGCGGCAGAGGAAGATATAACGAGACTGTATCGGAAATGAGACTTTGCTCATTTTCGCTTTACTTTCCTGAATTCTTGCTAGTCGATTACGTCTACGAATTCCTTATGAACACATTTCGTTTTGATTGTAACTGAATAGCTCATTTTATCTAATTCTGACTGAAAAATATTGAAAACAATCCTTTCCTCCTCCTTACTTTACTTGAGCGAAGTGGCCTATGGAAATTTCTAGTTCAGATCGAGTCTCATTTCAATTGAAAAATTATTTGAAAAATGAATTTCAAAATTTGTTTCTAAATTAAAACTGAGAATCCTTCTACAAAAAATAGAAACTAATTTCCCAGGCCTCTGAAGCAAAATCTCCAGAAAGAAATTGATGATCACAACATAATGGAATGCACTCTGGAATTTTTGGACTCGATTTCGATACTATCATGACGCAAAGAGAAATAGAGGTAGGCTACATACAAGAGATGTATCTGAAAAAATATTTTTTTATGACACATGCATGATTTTAGTGTCATAATGAAAATTATAAATCCAGGAGCTCATATTTTAGTCTCAGGAAAAGTGATCTTCAAGAAGTCAGATTGCGTAAACAGATTGCGTAAACAGATTGCGTAAACATATTGGACGAACTCAAATCGATAAATTACCAAAAAAATTCAGAAGCTGCGCCTGTGTTTTAATGGTGCCTGAAATCATGCAGTTGTTATAAAAAATATCGTCTCACCTCGTCATCAACTCTCCTCGATATTAAAAAAGTGGGCCCTGTTATACTCTCCCTCCTTATTTATCACGAAGCTCGACCTTTTTTGACTTTCCTGTCTTTTCTTTCGCTTTTCTACTAAAGATAAAATACCGAATAGTAATTGGTCTCCGCCATTTGTAACATACGTTATAGTCTTTTCGTCCTTATGATTTCATTAAACAGTACCTATGTGTTTGTGTGTGTCTCGTATAAGTGTACAAGTGTAAAACATACGAATATACAGTATATATTACATACATATATCGAGCTTCCTGAAATGGAAAAAGTTCTGGCTCGAAAGACACGTAGGGATAGGGGGGAAGGCGGGGGGAGGGGGGGGCAAAAAGTTTAATTATCGTGTAATCGTATATAAGCGTTTTCAAGTGAGTAAGTACTTCCCGAAGTCGACTCTCAAAATTTACAGAAGAAAAAATATTACAATTTGATTTTAAAAGTTAAGAAGAATAAAAAATGATAAAATAGAATAAAAGTTTCGAGAAGAGGGGGGAGAGCGATAAAAACGCGAAGGACAGGAGAGACGGAGAAGATCCGAGTATCTTACATAATGCTACGAATTGCACAATCGGTCTCGAGCTTGAATTCCTTTGTCGGTAAAGAATAAGCTCATTTATCAAAAGACTCAATTCGATAATTGCAAGTTTGATAGGGTCACAAGAGCGTTATTAACTCCTTCATGAAAGATTCTGAAACTGATTGAAATAATTTTAAAATTGAATTGCATCAATTAAAAGAAAAATTTGATTGAGGGCCCGGATCAAAGAATTTACAACTTTTTCTTTAATCCGGGCCCTCAATTACAAAAAATTATAGGCGAAATATGGAAATCGACTCTTTTGAGAAAAGGAGTTATTTTCTCGACGTAGGAATTTCAATAACATAAAACAATAAAAATCGTCACCATACCGTCACGATAAAGCGTTTATACTTGCATTAGAAATATGAGCTATGAATGAGTGTGTGTATTCCTGATGAGTGTGTGTGTGCGGGTATTTTTACTGGTATATGTCACACAATAAATTACTTCGATCGTCAGAGTCGTCACAGTCACCGTCACAATATATAATCTATTTTGTCTTTTTTTTTGTAAATCGTGTGTATATAAAATCTAAATATATTCAAATTATTTATATATATATATATATATATATATATATATATCGCTCGATTTTTATTCGCGTTACCAATTTAGTTAACACACACACAAATCGTGTCACACACACGCACTCACCCACATATAATGATCGTATTTAATTATATAATTATTTATACGCAATAATGAACCGGTATCATAAGTAAATGTACTTACACCTAATGTACTTCAATATACAATAATAATCATAATAATCGTAGTAATTATATCTGCCGTTATTTTTAATTTTAATCAATCGTCGTGGCGATGGGTCGGTCGGCAAAGTAGAGAACTACTGATCGGTATCCTAGGAGTCATGTACATAATTTTTTTTTGTTTTTTTATTTTGTGATTCGTCATTTTGTTTCCCTTGTTTCGCCTATCGGGAGAGAACTCATAAATGAGAACTAATCCTTGTTTTATTTTTTGACGAGAGTCCGGGGCCGAACGAACAGTTTCTCGAATCTCTGGAAATGGGTAGCGATTGTTTTTTACACTTATAGTTAAAAAATGCATACGGAATATTGATTAATTATGGAATATTATTTAAATAGAGAATATTCTTTAAATACGGAATATTATTTAAATGCGGAGAATTGCACTCGAAGCGGAGTGCGGATTTGTCACCAAGCGCCTTTAATTCAGAATGAGAATCACTGTCCGGGCCATGCGGAGCCTTCACCCAATACCAGGGAAATAAGTGTAATGCATGTGTGCGGCAGTGGTTCTCAACGCGTGCCGACATAGCTTCGCCAGCAAATCCGCTTCCTAGAATGATTTAGATATTCGAAAAACTGTTCACTCGCTTGATAACGCGTCGACGGACGCCTAACTGTATCCTATTTTCCTTTTCTATCTGAGAACCGAGATCTCGGATCGTGGCCGAAATTGTTGCAAGTGTGTGAGCGGGAAAATTGGGATTTTCGTCGGGAAAGACGAATTACGTGAGTGTGAAAAAAGAACGCTCGGCAGCCTGATATACAGAAAAGACACGCTTCCTAGTCGCGATTTGAAAAAAGATGCAAATATTCATTAATATCCCCCCATTTACCCCCTCCTAATAGTCTTTTTATGATAAATGATTCCGTTCTTTCCTCACTTCAGTTTTTTTAAGTTTAAACGACGATTACGAAATTTGTTTTGTTTTAAGAGAATATAAAAAATCGTGTGGCACATTGACGGTTGGAATGTTACTTTGTTTGTTTAGATTTAATAATATAATTATAATCATAATAATCATAATAATATATAGTACTTTTTGCGTTATTAATAATATACTTTATGTATGTTAATAATAATAATATATAATATATTTATATATATACCTTTTTTGTTTATTATAGTAGTTTGTTTCCTCTGCACTTATTGTTTATCTCTGTGCTAACTGCAGGTTTTGATTTGAGGGGACCTTCGTCCGATCTCGATTGCGACGCCCTTAAAGAGCGGCCTTTACCGAAACGCCATCTGCATGGGTGAAAAATGATTCTCAGCGTCCCTGGCAGATGGCGCTGATCGGAAATTTTAGGCGCTAAGTACGTCGCGCGAGATTTGGACGATCCGATTCTATTTAAGTTTTGTTTCGCTTAAATCACTGTTGGATATGATGCATAGTATTGTTTTGTTTTGTCCACGACGAGCCACGAGCGAGAAATCGTAATCGGGCTCAATCGTGGGTCTATTTGATGTCTATTGGTTCATGTGTTGTTGCCGGTTTTTGAAGTGCGCGGATGAGTATGCAATCCGCGACACATCTGGAGAACGCAGCATTCGAAAGTTGAAAAAATTCGGGAGCGCAAAGCGATTGAAAATTCTCTATTTTTTATGATGACTCATCTCTACACGCTATTGGTTCTTTGTGATATGCTCGTTCATTGGTCGTCTTTCATGTCGAAACTTTGCGCCCAGGTTGTATTTTTTTTTGGTTTTCTCTATTGTTTTTTATTCTTAAGGGAGATGAATTTTTTTATCTTTCGAGACTGGATCTCCGATTTGACTGAGAGGAGACGACTGGTTCTGGATGTTGATGATTTTTTTTTTGCTTTTGAGAGCAGACTGTGTGTAACTGTGTGAATTGTGTGAGCTTATTGTAAATATTGAATGACGGAGAGGAAGGGGGGATTGACATGGTGATTGGAGGGCTGGCAGGGCTGGTTCCAGATGCTTTGTAGTTATCATTATAGTTTTCCTTCTCTCGAATAGTTACATATTATTTATCTTTGTAGTGCAAGGGCCTCGCCTTTTCGGTTGGGCACCAAATCCCAAAAAAGATGAAGCAGAAGAAAATCATATTAAAAACAATTTTTAAATAATGTTTCCGCAATTCAAGGCCCGGATCGAAGAACCGGATGTAACCGATTCCTTGATCCAGGTGCTCAATTTGAAATAGTGTAAAAGATGATATTTTTGTATAAAAAGCAAATAATAAAACCAATTGGTGTAGCAGAAAGTGGATGTCTAAATTTCTTGAATACAAATCATCAAAATTTTTAAATACTGCCTGTCAATTTTGAGATTTTGCAAGACCGAAGAGGTAAGGTGGTCAGAGTGACAGTATAGAAAAACACGATATACAAACAACTAAAGCGCCATTCTAAAGTACTAACTAAGTAGTACCAGCGCCATTTGACCTAAAACTAGACCGTATTAGGCTGATCCAACGTAGATGATTTTTCATCAGGTTTAAGCAGTTTTTTTGTTCAAAATTAAAATCTCCTTCAAAATTATTTTTCAATAATAGCCGCAAGAATATTTAGATTACAATAATGTACTAATCTGGATACAAAATCTAATCAAATAATTAGGTCTGCTTAATAACCTGATGGAAAATCAGCTTCACGGTGGTTTCCCTATGTTGCCATTCTCGCGCTCAGAACTTTCTGAAATTGTCATCAAAATTCGACGAGGTTTCCAGGAGAAAAACAATTTGTATTTTCCTCGAGTCCTTCAAAAAGTCGAATAGCGTATACATTTAAATGCGAGACAGACTTTTAGTCATCGTATAATTAAAACTTAGCGTACGAATTAAAGCCAATTGGAAGGTACCAAGATTTCGACAATTGAAGAATCCTCGGAAAAGGCAAATCGATCATCAACTGGATTTTCGCTCTTTCCCCGGCTCTCAAATCTTTAGAAAACAACTTTTTACAATTTAAAAAAATTAGTCTAGCTAAATAGTATTATAAATATCTTTTAGAAATAATGTACTGATTTTTTTAAAACCAGCATTTATAAAAAATTTCCGTAATAAACAAGATTTCAATAAACTGATATAACATGCTTTAATCCCCGTAACAACAAATTTTAAGGACAATCTACTTCAGGAAAAATATCTTATCTTTCCTCGGAAATCTCCAAATATTATATTGGAATGCTAATCAAATTCCGTGTAAATTTATTAAATTGATATCCTTAAATCCTTCCTAATATTCGTATACTATTCAACAACAATGCACCATTAGTCGCACTCGTCAAAAGAGGACGAGCACTTTTTTAAAAAATCTTAAGAGTCTTGAAAAGAGCGAAAAATTCATCGAGGACTTTTTAACGTATCGGTGCGTGTGTACGTGAATATAATATGAACGACAGGCCAGCTCTTCGTTGATCACGAAAATCCCAACATTCGAGAATGTACGTGAATTGAAAATAGAATTTAAAAAACTAACCTAGCGCGTAACAGTTCGTTTCCCTCTTTTTCACCCTTTTCACTAATAACGTGCCAGTGTGGTTGTGTTTCGATTTACCTAATTGCACTTATTCGACAAAACGGAACCTAAAAGTGAACGCAAGATGGCGGCCGGGCGGCCCTGGAACGCAAAAACTTTATACTTTTTTTTATACATCGTTCATTCATTCGCTACTTCTAGCCTCCTTTTAGCTACAATTCCCCATATTCGTTTTGCTTGAAACTAAACTTTGCTTCTATCTTTTTCGTTTTGCTGAGTCGTAAAAAACGGAATCTCAAAACTTAGGCACAATTTGGAACTGCTTAGACCTTCTTCAACCGATGTCGGATCTTGGGGATGATCCACAAAATATTTTCCTACAAAAAAAAATAATAGAAAATTAAAATAAAATTTTAAATAAAACAATTGTGTGAATAAAAGTAAAGCAAAAGGTAGAAAATAAAATGCTTATAATTTGTAAAGGAACAATAAATTGAAAAAATAAAAAACAAAGGGTTTTCGTGGGTCATCTCGGTCATCAAGATCCAACCAAACGTAACGACTCTGTGAGGTAGCTGACATTGAGCCGTTTCAGGGCTAATCGGACCAAATCTTCCAGTTTTTGTAAAAAGCGAAAAATCCCCAAAAAATTCTTAACCGTCAAAGGGAATTTCTTCTAGTTAGTCTCTCGAGAGAAAGAGATGTAGAAACAGTCGAAATTTTTGTTTTCCTTTATCTTCACCTAATTTGTAAAAAAAAAAATTGAAATAAAAAAAAAACAGGAATCTTTGGGCCCGACTTTCCGAGCGATGCCCGCCATCTTGGTCCCGTACGACCACCTCGTAATCTTTTAATTATTTTGTCTCGTATCTCGTAATTACAATAGTATCGTAATTTTAAATATACACTAGCTGGATTACAATATCTTGTGAAAAATATACATCAAAATTTTGTTACTTTTTTACATCACAGATATTTTAATATAATATATTTTCATCTAATCTTAAATTTTCCCCTCTCTTTCGACTAATTCATTTCGCCGGATCTGTTTTAGCGCGTCGCGAAGTGTCGAGGAAGGTGGTTTCGGAGTGGAAACTCTTTCAAGATTATAACCCGGATTTCTGAAGAGAAGCTTACTTTTTTTCGGTCTCGAAAGTATTGGGTTTAATGAGAATTTCGTTCGCTTTGAGATACTAAATAAACGTATTTAAAAGCCACCGTTCTGAGTTCGGTAACCAACTTTTAATGAGTTCTTCGCTTGAACCGAATGTCCACCTCCCCCGCAAACCGGAACTCGACAGTGTCCCTTGCAAACGTGACCTCGCTGAATTTCCATTCCGAGTTCTTTTCATATACTTTCAGATGTCGAACTCGCTCTACTCTTTTCCAACAAAGCTCCTTTCTTCTTCAATCAGAAACCTTAACTTTCCTTGCAAAAAGTTTCTCCCATTCAATTTTAATAAGCAAATTCGTTACGAACCATTTTCAATAAAGGAAATTCTTTACAAAAGGTAAACTCTATCTAATCTGATCCTGTCATATTGGAAAACAAAATAATTTTTTTTTTATCTTGATGAAAAGATTGATTGGAAAAGAGAGAGGTCGGATTGAAATACTCAAGAACCGTTTATCTAGGGCGTTCGTATTTCAATCTCCGGTAAAACTTGCCATATCGCAAACACATTTGATTAAGCTACCGAACACCAATTCCGATTGAAAAAAATCGAATTTTCCCCATCCCAGAAGATGGTTAACTGTTTTATGGCATCAGCTAAAAACTGAATTTTGATTACAACCCACTCCTCTAAATTTTCTATCTCTTCTAATCATCCTCGGGGATCGAGTTGGCAAAGCGTTCTAGAAATTTTTCTGTCTTTTTTTGGAAAAATTTCTAAAAAGTCACGGAGAGGTCAACCATCACGGATCCGACTTGTGGTATAAATAGTACTGCACCGATTGCAACGAATCGTAATCGTAATTAATAACGACAATCATGATAGCGATATATCATCCGTACAATAATATAATTTTCACATCTAACGTTAAATTTGTTCCTTAAAAGTTTTAGGCTTCAGGGCAAAGAGGGCCAGAAGGTTTGTTGGTACAGGCATAGGTAAAGGGCGAGAATAAGAGTTAGTTTACAGGGTACGTGTGTGTGTGTATAGAACATTTTTTTCTCGAAATACGCCCGGATGAACATTTAGAATAAAGAGCTTTTCCAAGGTATTTTAAGAAGTTTAAGAATTTTTTTTGTTTAAAATACGTTTACACACAATCATGATTAGTGCTTGTTCTGCTTTGCTGCTTTTTTCTTTTAAAATGTTAACCCTAAGAGACCTTAACGTTTACACTCAATAACTTGCGCATTTTTTTGTTTAATTTAAATATGTAAATTTAGTTATGTCCAAAACACCGAGAGAGTAGCCTTGTCTTAATATGCTTTTTTCGTATTATAATTTTTTTCATAGTGAGGAATTTTTTAACACCGAACATACATGCCTTACGTTATGTACAGCCTAAAGTTTCAGTCGTATAAGAGTCATGATGAGTGCGTCGTTTTTCACTATACGTAAAACAGAAAACAGCTTTTTTTTTTCTCCCAAAATCCGCTCTTGTCGCAATTACGCTATTCGATCTGCCCTGTCGGTACAGCGCCATTCCGATCTCATTTCCTTATATAATTTAACCCTAGCGAAACTTTTCTGCGCGTCGAACTTTTCCCCTGTTCCCCTTTATCTCCTGTCGCTTTTTGGTCCAACGGGAATTTAACAGCTTTTCAGACTTTTTGTTTTGCCACACGTATAACTTAAAGCGCGCGCCTACCTAATTGCGGAGCACCCCATTTTTTAAATATTATTTTAACTAATTCCAGATATCAGGAATTCGGGATCTACAACCCAACCATTCGATCTTCCAAGTCCATCAACAAATCGTTCAATAGTTTTCATGTAATCTTCAAATTTCAACTTTAGACGATCCTCTAAATAAAAATTTGGTAAAATGGAAAAACGATTGATGAACCTGGAAAGAGTCTAACTTACTCAACAATCCCAAAACGAGTTAGACCCCAGGCTGCAATCCCTTGAAATGTGAACCCGTGGTGAGAAAAAGTGTTTAAATAGTCTTTCAAAGAACGCTACGCGCTTGTGCTATGGTAGAAAACTTGCATTCGTATCAAAAAGTGGACTTTTGCGTGTAAGAAACTGATCACAAGAGATCCGGAATCGAGAGCGCGCGTTTCTAGATTTATCTTATTTTTCTCAGTATTTCTTGTCTCTCAAACTGTCTTTTTTAATAATTTTTCTTAGTTTGCTCCACAGCGAAGTCCCCGTCGACGAAGGTGCGAAGCGTCAAAAGTGACAAGGAAATCACAATTATTTTAAGCGTACACGTCAATAATTAAACACACCTTTTATCCGCCTCTTTTTCTAGTCACGAAACCCCGGTGGTTTCAGGATTTCCAAAAGATATTTACAAAAAGAGACACGAATTCAAAAAAGGGAACTCCAGTGAATTTATAACAGACAAAAATTTATTCTAAAACACTAAATTTGCAATTTCCTCCTTTCCTTGTAAATAAATCTGGAAGAATTTTCAAATTCGGGTCTCTCGTTACTAAAGCTTCACTTCCTTTCTTAAGTCTTTGCACATACTTTTGGATTGATTTCGTAAAAACGCGCATTCGTCCACGGAGAGAACTCTCAATAGTTAGCTTCACACATTATAAACTTGGGACGCGAAGATCCGTTTTAAAAGACCGGCATGAAAAACTGAGATATCAGAGAATATTGTCGCCTTGTGAAAAAACGCCTCGCGCGCCAACAAAAGTCTTGGCTCGCATATCATCGTCGCTAATCTTTCGTAATGACCAAAAATATATGTATATATATAATATATTATTCTCATATAATTATGTTGCTTCCTTAAAAGTTAAGTAATGTTAATAGTAGGTAAGTTACGTTAGGTAGTTTTACATTGATAGAGAAAAAAATATGTTGTGTTCAATTTCTTCATCTGCCCTTCGTAGGTAGTACGGTGAGGGTCGCAAGCGCGCCAAACTTGATTCCTTTTTTTTGTCTACCTAATCATTACCAGTTTCGTGGTCGTTTGGATATTCCGGGATACCTCAGGTAAAAGGGGTACAGTATACAAATCGTGTTTGGATGACGCGCGTGTAGGAATCATGTGTAGAGTGTAATTGTGTAAATGAGTCTGTTAATGTGTCGGAATTTGTGTCGAGTGTGCATTCTCGGTTATCGTTTCCTTGTCTTTATTGCTTTTCGTTAACATCGCCATAATCGAAAGAGTCGTACCACGTCGACATGTAGAGAAGTCAAGAAGACCTCCACTGTCTGAGTTCGCGGCGTATTTCCTGGTGGGATCGCAGTGATTTTTTTTAGTGTCGGAAGTTTCACATATTAAGTATTCTAAAATTATGTCACACTCTGTCGGTAACGACAAAATATATAAGGCTACATCACTTTCTGGACTGCAAAGCATTGTTTAGATAGGTGTTTGACTAAAATTAATTAATTTTTTTTAGGCGAAAGTAACTCAAAAATATTGATATAGCTTTGCTTTGAAGATAGAAAAGCCATTTCTTTAATTATTGTAGGAAATTTGGAAAGTGTGGAAATTACAATACATGTATTGTGAATTGAAAGTTTGGCATGTTCGCCGTAGTGCTCCCAATTTGGGGAAGATTTTCAATTGCGCTTGCGTCACGCTAGCAACCCGATTGGTTACTGTTAATGCGCGCATTTCAAATTTTAGTAATTTTAGTGATTTTATTTTAAGTCGCGTTGTTGGGGGAAAAAATATTGTGACCGAGTGTGATGTAATGTTAAAATTCTCAATAAGATACTCCGAACCATTGGTGAGCAAACCGTATTTTCATTGAAAGATACAAAAATAATAAAGCCAACTTCAAAGAATCTCCCCAAAAGAGACCAAGTTCGAAGCTGATTCTATTTCGCTTCGATATTTCGATAAAAGATTAGATCATGACTGAGTTCACTGATGGTTCGCTTGTGATAGTCAAGACGTCCGACACTATTTTTGGTTCGGTGGTGTAGCATCTCGCATACGCTTTCGTTTTTGCACCGGGTTTCTTGCCTCGCGACGTTGAAGCTTAAGAAGGGGTTGAAGGAGTGCAACCACTCTCGACCAATGACGAGGATCCTGAAGGTCCACCTGTTTCCGCGATACTGGCCACTAAACAGGGCACTTCGAGTTTACTTCGACTTAGTGCTTTCTTTCCTCTCGGAAAATATGAGAAAAGTTGGAGTAAGGTGGATGTTCCAGATCCCCGTCGATGGTTGGACGGGCATAGTGGTTTGTGGGCCTTGGGAGGGGATTTACTGTACTGGTTACTTTAGTAGTTACTGTCGTCGCTACATTACTTTGCAACTGTATACTTTACGAGAAGATACTGACTTTTCGTCTACTGCTCTACGGAGTCTTCCATGAGCACCGCTGAGCCGCGCTGCTCCTGAGGCTGGTTGTTGGAAGGTTGATCGCCGGACCTGTTGGTACCGGAGTTGTATCCCCTCTGCAGTTGCACCACCAGCCCACTTACGGCCGCGTACTCCTGCTGTTGTTGTTGAGTCTTCTGGCTCGAATGATCTACTATAAGCTTACTATCACAGGCACTTTTTTTGTCAGTTGATACGGCATAGAGATTGTGTAAGTCCGGGTAATGATTCAGCGACTGCTGCAGATTCAGAGTCTTTCTCTCCCGGTCTTCGCTGCCCCCGTTGAGGACTTCCCGCTCCCTACTGCTGCGATCAATCCTGGGGTCGCGATCCTCCTCCCTGCTACTCGCCCTGGAAACTGGTAGAGGCGTGGGCGGCGAGGTTAGTCGATCGCTACCATCATCGGTTCGACCTCTTTCGGAAGGCGAAGGACTTAAGTCGACGGTGGGTACTCGTTCAGGTCTTTCCGGTATCGACCTGCCGCTCGAGCTTCTGTAGCTCTCATCCTCGCTACTGTCCTGGGTCATCCTCGGAAGTGGCGTTCGCCTTGAGTTCCTGCAGAGCTGGTCGATTAGCGCCTTGCTACTAAGAGCCTCCGGATGATGTTGTGGAGCCGCTTGCTGCTGCTGCTGTTGCTGACTCCTAGCTTCGGCAATCGCCCTTTGGTCCCTCGTTATACCTGTCTCCAGACTCGATCTGATCAAATTGTCCAGAAAACTTCCGTTCGCTCCGGTCCCATCGTAGAGACTCTCGGCCATCTCCCTCGTAGATTTCACGATTGAACCTCGAGAGTTAGACGTTCCTGGTTCAGCCGATCCAGTATTGCTATCTCGATCCCTCTGTTGATGCTGCTGGACTATTGCGTTTCTCTGCTGTTCCTGCAGTCCTCTCATCCTCTGAGTGGCGAAATACTGCTCGGGCAGCATTCCCGGGACGTTGGGAGCTCCCCCCATAAAGGGCGAGGGCATGAAAGGTGCTGGGCCCCAGAAGTTAAAGGGATGAGCGAACGGAAGCGGAGGCATGCCTTCCATGAAGGGTGGCATCTTCATACCGTTCGGACCTGGCATTCCTCCAGGAGGTGTGAAGGGTTTCTGAGGTTTTAGCGGAGGCTTCTTGTCGGGGGCTCCGGGTCGCATGGTTCCTGGCGCAGCCACGGTCTCCTTGGCCTTGTCGTCTGGTGGCTTTTGATCTCTGCAAACAGAAATAAGAAAATAGGATTAACATCACTCGAGCATATACATTTTAAAAATTACTCAGACAGAATTCAAATAACCTTTTTCGTGGCCTCATTAGATGCCTCTCCTTAACTTTGTACTCCAGAGTAGAATGTGGAACCCCGTAGTAGCTTCCAGCTCGATGAACACTCATCTCTCCTCTTTGCACAGCTCGCACAGCCTCCACAAGACTATCTCGATCGTAATTTCGATACTTTCCACGTTTAGGTCTTGTGCCCTTGCCTCCAGTACCCGGTTTGCCTTGCTTGTCTTGAGACTGCGACTGTTGTTGCTTCTGCTGTTGCTGCTGAGCCGTTTGGGGAGGTGTGTAGCGACCTCTTTTGAAGGGATTCGACTCACCCATCATCGACTGAGGCGACTGGGAGAGTCCACCCTGACCTTGCATTCCTCCTGGCGACTGACCTTCTTGGAATTTGACACTTATGCTCTTCGCGATGACGTCACGGAAGTTTACACCCACACCTTTGCCTACCAAAGAATTCGTGGGACTACTGGTGCCAGAAAAAGCGGGACTCGAGCGCTCCATTAAACCAGGACTTCCGGCTACAGCGCCGCTTCCTTGAGCGAAGCCCTGTGCGAAGGCAGCTGAGTTTGGCTCACCATTCTTACTGGAACCCGGCGCATTCGCCGGTTTGTAGGACGGAATTTTTAGTATGGCTCTGCCCTGACCACTGTCACCCTCCTCCTCCTCCTCGATGCTCTGATTGAAGTCGTCATTCGCCATCGGGCCACGTTGCTGTTGCTGAGAATGATTTTGCTGTTGGGCGTGCTGTTGATGGTTGCCGGATTGATCACCGTTTACGTCTTTACTCAGCCTCTTGTCCTCGCTCATCAACCTCCTCATCACCTCGGGAATCCGGTAGTCTTGCGACTCTGCGAGACCTGTATCACAATAATTCAGTTTTGCTGTTCAAAAGATTCAATTCAGCAGTATCAACCATGACTATACTCATCAATATCAGCAATGATGATATTTAGTAATATTAACAATAAGGGCATTTAGAAATATCAACAATGATGATATTAAAAGAAGAATGGTTTTCTTTAAATCTCATCTATTGGATTTTTTCCCCGTTGGGTTATCTGTACTCTACAAGTAGTATCATTGATGGATCCAGGAAAGTTTTAATAATAAGCTATCAACTAAGCACGTTCTTCGACGTTATTTTGGCTTTTGGCTAATAGAGATATTAATCCAAAACATTCAATTAAAAAATATTAGGAATAACCAAATAAATGAGACTAGGTTTTTTTCTTTGAAAATGATTTATCGGTTTGTTTTCTCGGACAATCTAAAAGAATCATGACTCTATCATTCTGGGAAAGTTTTAAAACAAAGCTATCAACTAAAGATGAACTTACTAAAAATTAAAAGTGATATTGCTTCTAGTATAATGATGATTATTATTATTCAAAATATTCAATTAAGTAATATTATAATAATGATGATCTTCAAAGAAGAAGATTGATAAGTGAAAATGTGAACATGAGCTATCAACGAAAGATGGTCACTGAAGTGGCATTTCTAGTTTAATGATGATTGTTAGCTGCAGTAACATCTTTCATTAAATTTTATAATCCCTTTTCTTTTCATTTTATATAACATCTTCGAGGTTTCTCAATCATTGTTCTGCAGTTAACAAACATCATTAGAGCCTATAGACCTCAGTTTTACTTCTTCTATGAAGCTATCAAGTTTCTAAAGGGAATTTTTATGTCAATCCGGATTAACTCTCTAGAATAGCTTTGGTCGTTTCAGACGTCGATGTAAAAAAGCGGAAAGTGTTGTCGACCCGTCCAGCGGACCGGGCCTGGCTTCTATCGATCCCTGAAGTCTTAGGAAGTTACACGCCATTTTTTTTAACTTTCGTGCACCAACACGAATGACCCAGATCAGTTAAATACTAAAAGAGTCTGGCTAATCGATCAGAGACAATCCCCCCAGGTCTTTGCAATTAGATTATTTTTAGTTTTTAATCAGACCCTTTAGAAGCTTGGAATCAGGCCCTTTAGAAGCTTGGAATCAGGCACTAAAATATAATGAAGATACTTGTTTTTATACCTTTAAAGGGTGTTGCAGCAGCCAACATCTTCTGGATGTAGGGACCAATGTTCGCGTGTTCAAAACCAGGCCACTCGGTTCCCGTCTCCTGTCCACGTTGCAAAAGAGTCCTTAAGGAATCTCCGCCACTTCCTTCAAGAGCCGAAAACCTGACAAGGTCCTCAAGAGATAGCAAGGGTTTCAGCAACGCCTTCTCCACCTCCTTTTCTTCCTCAGCACCCGACAGTTCCTTTTCGTCCGCCTGTTGAAAAATATCTTTCTAGCTTCTTCTATTTTATTTTCTTATCACTAGCAGGAAAATAATCTTTGAATAATAAAAACCTCGGCAAATAATAAGACTAGCTTCAATTAATTCTTTGTTTTCATTCATTTTGATTTTTTTCCGTTTCAACCTGTTTGAGCTTAACAATTGTATTTGTGTCTTATAGTGTCATGTTTGATGCAATTGGTATTTTATTGAATCATTATGATGCAATGCAGCAAGCATCATGCAGGGACTGCTAAGACACTTATGTTCCTTTCTTAATGCGTCGTAACGCATTTAGATGCCGACAGAGTATTGCAAAATATATATACACACATTTGGGATAAATAACCCACGTGGGGCATTTAAAACATGCATTCAAGCCAAAATGAAGCTCTAATTCGCCTACTGACGGGATACATGACAAAAGTATAAGATTATAAAAACGAAGCTCGCGCGTACTCACAATCAGGAAGCAATTTCATGAGAATTGTCTATTTTTTTCGAGGTCTTTAGATACCAAGAAAGAAAAGTTGTGAGTTCGAACTCGTTCCTTTGCGGCAACGTCAAGGAAAGTAAAAAACAAGTCACGTTCTGTAGGGATCTTCCCAAAAACTTACCTCGAGCCTCGTCACCTCGTGTGCGCCAAGTGGCCGAGTGTTAAACTACAAATAGTGATAAAAAGTTAAACAGCCCATGCAAAAGACACAGGAAACTACTGAGCATTACTACAATCTCTCGGAACAAGTGTAGACAATTTTTTTTCGGAGAAGAAAAATTAGGTTCTTATCTGCAAACAGGATTTGTAGGGAGGCTTTTTTTAGCAGAAATTGGATGATCTACACAAATTCTTCGATTGTCATGACAGAGGTATGTTTTGGGGAAGTTCATTCGTTTTTCCTAACCAAAAACACACTTAAATACTGAACGTCCATCGGCTCGATCAATTATGAGTTAATTTTTCCCAAAAATTGACTTTTCTTTCGAAACTTTGAAGTCGGTTTCGAATTAAGGAAACCATGCTAGCTGATTTGTCTCTGGCTTCTTTAAATCAATTTCAAAAGAAGTTTTCAAATATCCTTTCTCTATTGAGAAAAATTTGAATGATTGAATAAAAACGGACATTTGGATTTCAATTAAAATTCCAAAGGTGATTTAAATTCAAGTGAGATGAATAAATCCACAGTGAATCGTGAAAGAAATTTTAATTTCAAAAATTTCATAAATTGATGGTGGTATTCATTGTTTGAAAATTTATCTGGGATGGACTCTAACCTTTCAACCCAATCATCTGATATCGATTCAACAGGCTTATTCTAAGGTTAAGTGTTGCCCGAAACATTTGAAGAATGATTTAAAAAATGATAAAACTAATGATAAATCCAAACAGATAACATTAAATCCAGATTTTTGGTAGTATTTAAAATAATATAAGTAATGAATAAATTCAATAAAATATTATATAAATTGAATAAATTAAAATAGAAAATAGATTTTAATTACTAAAAATAAATTATTTGATTAAAACTCAACATACGAGGATTAATTTCGATCCGGAATGTACGGAAATTATGTAGAATTTTTTAATAACCGAAATCAAGCTAGATGTGACAAATAATTTATTTAATCGTTTATTTACTAATGGAAAAATTAAATTTCTTGATTTTTGACAATTTTTAAATAAAAAGTTTTTATTAATTAAAAATTTTGCCTCGAAAGCGTTCTAAATTGAATAATTAAAGCCAAACTTTCCATAGTTAGAAAATTTTAAATTGAAACGTTTAGGATTCAAAAAGTATAGTATTTATCAACTATTTGTAACTATCAACTTTTAAAATTTAAATAATCTTATAAATTGAAATTAAAAGTTTTTAATTATAAGAATGATTTATACAGCTGGAGACTTTTTTCTATTAATTTAGAATAAGCACTGACCTTGATCTAAAGAAAATGGTGGATAAAAAATAGAAAATTCTAGAGTTACAAATTATTACAACTTGAAAAAGTAGTGTGTTGGGATTTTTTACTTGAAAACAACATTTTTGAACTAAAAATTAATAAATTATATTTTTGTTTAGGGATTCATAATTTTTTGTTGCAAATTTATCTTTTTGGTTTCTAATTCAACTATTTTTGTTGGACTTCCATCATTTTAGTTAAAAATTAATGAATTTGGTGAAAAATTTAACTAATATTTTGAAATAATTTTAATTTGAAAATTGTTGTTTTTGGAACTGAAAATGTGCTACTACCATTGTAGTAGAAAATTAATTTCTTTTGGTTAAAGAATCAACTATTCCTGTTGAAGGATCATCATTTGATTTAAAAATTTGTCAGTTTGTTTAGAAATTAATTTTTCAAACTGGAAGTGTAACTATTTTATTTGTAGTTAAAAACTAATATTTTTTAGTTAAACAATAAACTATTGATTGCAAATTAATCTTGTTTAGTTGGGATACCAACTATTTGTACAAAAAAATAAATTTCATTTTCTTCAATTATTATTTAGACTCATGGACTTTAGTGACATATTCCAGAAATTATTAATTATGTAAACTGAAAAAGAAGCATTACTTATAAAAACAACTTTGATACCTCGGTCTTGGCGGTTTGTTTCCTAGTGGATTTTCATCAATGAAAAGTTTTCAAGATTCCGAAAAGCTACTTTTTCGGGTTGTAAAATTCTAAATCTCGCCTTTTTTATTTTTGACCCACCCACTGACGATATCTGCTCTCAATCTGACATTAATCTGAATAAGTGTAGCAAACTGTGTTTTTGGAGATATTACTAGTTTCTGTTTTCTTTCTTCTATTCTCTTTACTTTGGTTTTTATTTTCTCTACTGGATCTCGCGACAGAAAAAAATTGAGGGTACCAAATGTTGCGGGTAATCGGTCAAGCAGGTTAAACACGAGTTGTGTACCCCAAACTGAAGTACAAATTCCACGGTGAAGCTCCGCTGGACTTCAATAGAGCCAGCACTTTGCAGGTCGGTACAACGGACAGACGCCTCAGTTTGGGGTAATCACATGGGGAGAGATTTGGTAGAGTCGCTCATCCAGCACGTACAATTCTAGCGCCAATCACAGAGTAAACAGCGCCACTTCTGTGTAGTAGAACGGCTTTACTGATGTGGGAGAACCATTACCCCGAACAAATGAAACCATTGCGGTGAGCAGATCGAAGCTTTTAACCAAGAGTATAGTTGAGCCGTTCTGCACACTCGGCGCTGGCGGCACAGTTTTGCGCTTGCGCAGTTTAAGAAAATGTATCACCCACGTTAAGGGAGCGACTGATCTGCGCAAGTTTGGGGTAATCAGTGCCCTGAATCTGGAGCAGACAAAGTTCTGCAACTCTTCTGCCAATAGCGTGACGGTTTTACAAAACTTCTTTCCATGCAGTTGACTACTACCCTGCTTGAAAAATTACTTTCAACGTTTTTTACCCCCATTTTTTCTTTATAGGTTGAATGGATAAATTAGTACGCTAGTTGTTAGTTTCGTTTGGTACATAACGCTCTTTGTCCCCAAAACCTACCTCATCCACTTGCGAGGGCAGGGTGATTGCAGATGCATTTTGTGGCGTATTTGGTGTTGTAGTTGTTGTTGTTGTGGTGGTGGTGGAGGTGGTAGTCGTAATCGTGGCGGCTGGAACGCCAGACTCGTGAGGGTGTGAAATGGTGTTTGTCAGGGACGCGTCCCTTTCCCGTTCCATCGCGAGCTTGTAGACCTTGTTGCGAAGGGTGCTCCTGGGAATTCCATAGATCACTGCTGCCCTCCGGGTTCCTAGTTTTCCGCTCTGAATGTCCCTCAGGGCTGCCTGCAGCTCCTCCTCAGTATAAGTTCTCCTACCACCGCCAGCACCCACCACTGAAACACCACCAACACCTGCTGGACCAGTCAACCTTGGTTTCGCCCGATAACAGGAACTGCAAACAAATAAGGAATTTTATTATTTACATTTTTAAAACTAGTCAAATTAGGTGTCATGCGCGTACAAGGAACGGGTTTCTTAAAGTTAGGGGTTTCTTAAAGTTAGGACGTTAATTAAGTCAATCAAATATTCTCTCTCTCTCTTCCATCCTATCATGTCATATAGAATCCAGTCTAATCCTATCTTATCCAATCCTATCCTACCTTACCTCATCCTCTAACTTCCCAATACCTCCTCTCTCTCATCCTCTACTTGCCCTTCCCCTAATTTCCCTCCTTTATTTTCTCTACCTTCCTAACTGTCAGCTACCCTCCCCCCTCTCAACCATCCCCACCCGCCGTCTCGTGCACCCTGAGGACACGGAGCGACCCAAGGACGACCGCCTTCTGCATTTTTCCCACAAGAGTTTCAGCATATTGTTTACACACAGGGATGCTTTTTAGATTATTAACCAGCGAAAGCTTGGCACCTCCAAGAGCGCCGATGATAAGGACGATTAATTTA
>JAAAKG020000031.1:3031267-3082023 GCA_010014905.2 Druon quercuslanigerum
TAGCCTTTTAGAATTTATAGAAAGTTTTTTCCTAAAAGTATATATGTTAACGTTTAATTAATTGTAAATTTAACTTTTTGTTCGGAATTCTTGAATATTTGAAAAAAATCATCTTTTATGTTAGTAAATTAATCTTTTTATTGTCTAAAAGTTCACCTCTTAAATTTTGTTAAAAAATCGTATTTTTTGGTAGTACATTATTCTTTTTTTTTATTTGAAAATTTAACTTTTTGGTTAAGAATTCTTAAATTTTGTTAAAAAGTCGTCTCTTTTGGTAGTATATTAATGCTTTTGTTTCAGAAAAGGTCTCTTTTAATTACACATTCAACTTTTTTGTTCAGAATTCTTGAATTTTTTATGTTAGCAAATTAATCTTTTCGTCTAAAAATTCACGTTTTTTAGTAAAAAATTCAACTTGATGAGAATTGATGAGAATTCAAATTGATGAGAATTCTTGAATTTCATTAAAAACTCATCTTGGTTGATTGAAAATTCAACTTTTTGTCGCAGATTCTTAAATTTGGTTAAAAAATCGTGTTTTTTGGTAGTAAATTATTCTTTTCGTGTAAAAAATCCTATTTTTTATTTTAAAATTCAACTTTTCAGATGAGAATTCTTAAATTCTATTGAGATTTATAGAATTTTATTCAAAATTCCTCTTTTATGTTAATGAATGAATCTTTAAAAAAAAAATTTTGTCTTGAGTATTCGTGAATTTTATTAGAAATTAGTCTGTTTTGGTAGTCAATTTATCTTTTATATTAAAAATTTAACATTTTGGTTGAGAATTCTTGAATTTTGTTAAAAAGTCGTCTCTGCTGGTAGTAAATTAATGCTTTTCTTAAAGAAAAAGTTTTTTTTAATCATAAATTCAACTTTTTGTTTCAGAATTCTTGAATTTTTTAGAAAAAAATCATTTTTTATGTTAGTAAACTAATCGTTTTGTCTAAAAATTCACCCTTTTTAGTTGAAAATTCAACCTGATGAGAATTTATAAAAATTCAAATTGATAAGAATTCTCGAATTTCATTAAAAACTCATATTTTTTAATTGTAAATTCAACTTTTTGGTCCAGAATTCTTCATTTAAAAAAAAAATCATCTTTTATGTTAGTAAATTAATTTTTTTGTCTCAAAATTCACCTTTTTTAGTTAAAAATTCAACTTGATGAGAATTGATGAGAATTCTTGAATTTCATTAAAAACTCATCTTTGTTGATTGAAAATTCAACTTTTTGTCGAAGTTTCTTAAATTTGGTTAAAAAATCGTATTTTTTGGTAGCAAATTAATCTTTTTGTTTAAAATGCCTCTTTTTTATTTAAAAATTCAAGTTTTTGGTTGAGAATTCTTGAATTTTATTAAAAATTCCTCTTTTTTGTGAGTGAATCAATCTTTTTGATTAAAAATTTTAATTTTTCTTTGAGTATTCGTGAATTTTATTAGAAATTCGGCTTTTTGGGAGTGAATTAATCTTTTATATTAAAATTTTAACCTTTTTGTTGAAAACTTTTGAATTTCGTTAAAGATTTGTTTTTTTCGAAATAAAATTAATCTTTTTGTTTAAAAATTCACCTTTTCTTTGGTTGTAACTTTAACTTTTTCTTTGAGAATTCTTCAACTTTATTGAAAATTCGACTTTTTGGTTAAGAGTTCTTGAATTTTATTAAAAACTCGTCTTTTTTTGTAGCAAATTAATCATTTGTTTCCAAACACATCTTTGTCAATTGAAAATTTAACTTTTTAGTTGAGAATTCTTCAATTTTATTGAGATTTCTAGAATTTTATTGAAAACTCCTCCTTTATGTTTGTGAATAAATCTTTTTGATTAAAAATTCAACTTTTTTCTTGAGTACTTTTTTAGTAGTGAATTAATCTTTTATGTTAAAAATTTTACCTTTTTGTTGAGAATTCTTGAATTTGGTTAAAAAATTGTTTTTGTTCGAAATAAAATTCACCTTTTTGTTTAAAAGTTTACCTTTTTTTTGGTTGAAAATTAAACTTTTTTGTTAAGAATTTTTTAACTTTTATGAATATTCGAATTTTTGGTTGAGAATTCTTGAATTCTTTTAGGAAATCACTTTCTTCGGAAGAAAATTCTTTTTGAAAATCTTTTTGATTAAAAATTTTACCTTTTTATTGAGAATTCTTGAATTTTATTGAAAACTCCTCTTTTTTGTTAGTGAATCAATCTTTTTGATTAAAAATTTTAATTTTTCTTTGAGTATTCGTGAATTTTATTAGAAATTCGGCTTTTTGGGAGTGAATTAATCTTTTATATTTAAAATTTATCTTTTTCGTTGAGAATTCTTTAATTTTGTTATGAAATCATTTTTCTCGGAACAAAATTAATCTTCTTATTTAAAAATTCGTTTTTTTGTTTCAGAATTTTGACAACTAGGTGTTAGAGTTGAACTTCTTTCTTAAAAACTAAAATTTTTTTATCTTTTTAAAAAAATCAAAGTTTTTGGTTGAGAACTTATGAATTTGTTTGAAATTCGTCTTTTTTGGAAGTCAATTAATCTATTTTTTAAAGAATCCGTCTTTTTTCGTTGAAAATTCAACGTTTTAGTAATGAGTCAATCTTTTTCTTTAAAATATCAACTTTTTGGTTAAAAAGTGTTGAACTTTCTCAAAAATTCGTTTTTTTTTGTATAAAAATTAAGTTTTTGTTTAAAAATTAACCAGTTTTTGTTTGGAAATTGAACTGCTTTGTTGAAAATTCATTTTTTTTAAATTAATCTAGATTAGTTGAAAATTCAACTTTTGGGGTGAAAGTTCTTGTATTTTTGTTTGAAATTCGTCTTTTTTGTCATAAAATTTACTTTTTTATGAAAATTCCAAATTTTTAATTTTATAATTTAACTGTTTTTTTGGAAAAAACGTCATTTTGGCTTAAAAGCTCAATAAATTAGTACAAAAAATTACCTATTTGAAAAAAAATTCGTTTTTTTACCATTCAAAATTATTTTTTAAATTAAAAGTTTGACTATTTTATTTTTGGTTAAAAATGTACCATTCTAAGTTTAACTGTCACAGAAAATTCAATTAGTCAAATTTCAATACCTACTCTGAAAATTACTTTTTTATTTTAATTGCTAATTTATTATCGATATAAACACACAAAAATTAGTATAAACGTGAGATCGGCTTTTAGGTAAACGCAACGTTTTTTCCTGTGGAAGGAGGAAATGGGGACGGGGCATCATACCCAAATCAACGATTGTCAACGAGGGAGAGGGGGTGTCGAAATTGCCCAAAATTGGTAACGTCGTTTATGGATTATTTCAAAGAAATAACTAGTTTTTTTAACAGAGGTCATACTCTGGGTACGCTGCAAAGTGGATGCAAGTATAGAGAGTTATCGCTGCCGTATAGCGCAGTGGCTGCAAGTACAGTTATCATTGCCGTATAGCACAGTGACTGCAAGTACAAAGTTATCACTGCCGTATAGCACAGAGGCTGCAAGTAGAGAGTCATCGCTGCCGTATAGCACAGTGACTGCAAGTACAGAGTTATCACGGCCGTATAGCACAGTGACTGTAAGGACAGTTATCACGGCCGTATAGCACAGTGACTGTAAGGACAGTTATCACGGCCGTATAGCACAGTGACTGCAAGTAGACAGTTATCGCTGTCGTATAGCACAGTGACTGCAAGTACAGAGTTATCGCTGCCGTATAGTACAGTGCCTGAAAGTACAAAGCTATAGCTACTTTTTTCTTAATATATAACGATTAAAATAATTATTTCCTTTTAAAAAATAACACAGGCATCATTTTGGACCGGCTATGTGCGTTCTTGTCTTCATGTATGCAAAAGTACAAGCAAAGTTGCATGCATTTGTACATGCGTTTGTAGTTGTAGTGGCGCTTGTAGAAGCGCAAATCGAAAGTGTGTATGAAACTTGCCGGCTGACCTCGCGGGGCGTTCGTCTCGATTCCCTTCACCCTGTAAATACTCCCAACTCAACTCCCGGCCTAAGTAGTAACGGCCTTAGAATCGCGTATATTCAGACGTCGAGCTAATCGGCCGATCTTGAGGCTCTTGAAACTTCTAATAGCTCGATTGCCAATAAATAAAATATACCTACGCGAGTCTACTTACGACTATCGCAAAAAAAACGGAATTATGCACCGAGAAAAATTATCCAACGCATCTGAAATATGGCTGATTTGACCTGAAAAGCTTTTCGCAACTTGATTCTTCTCATAAGTCAAGGAACTGAAAAGAAGGTTCAAGGAAAATTAGAGGGAATTGCTTATTATATTGCAGTTGATTGGGTTGCGATATCAGGACAAGGATCATATTCAGGGATTCTGATTGATCTGAATGAAGCTTCAGAAAAAAGTGGGTAAAGTTACCCTATTTGCCTTTTCAACTATTCTCCTTTTTAAGTAATCTCCCCTTTTTATCGATTTTTATCCTAAATGAGAAATTAATTAATAAAAGCCAACTAAAAAATTTGACTACAAATATTTTCTTCAGAAGGCATCTTTTTAATCAAAAATTCGAGTAATTGCTGGAAACTTGATTGGTGGAAAATATAACTATTTTGTCGAAAAACCGTTTCATTTCTGGCTAAAGATTAATTATTCAACTAAAATTATAACTATTACATTCTTGGCTGAAAAATGTATTTTTTATGTAAAAGTTCATCTATTTGCTTAAAAAATTATTTTTGTAGCTGACAGTTCAATTATTTGATTGAAAATTCATTTTTCGGGGTAAAAATTTATTTTTTTGTTCCAAAAATTATTTTTTTGATTGAAAATTCAATGATCGGGTTGACAGTTTACCTCTTGCGTTGAAAATTTAATTTTTTTTAAAGGCAAATCATTTTATTTTAGAACTTAGATTTCTGAGTTGAAAATTCCACTGTTTTTTTTTAGAAAAACCGCCATTTTTACTTTAAAAGTGAGCAATTCGGCAAAAAAAAAGAATATATGGTTTTAAATTAACTTAATGTTGAACATTTAAACTTGTTAAAAATGTTACCATTTTAGAAGATAAATTAATCATTTAATTAAAAATTTAACTATTTATTTAAAAATACTACTATTTAGTAGAATATTAGTTTTTTTCTTAAAAATAATTTTGTCAGGTTGAAAATGAAGCGATTTTGTTCAAGATTAATTTACTTTGTTAAAAATTCGTCTTTTTGGTAGAACAATAATATTCTTGGTTGAAAATTAGACTTTTTAAGTCGAAAATTAACCTTTTTCATTCAAAAATTATTATTGTTTGTTGCTGAAAATTCTATTATTTGGTTAAAAATTACCCTTTTTTGTTGAAAATCTAATTTTATCAATAAATAATTTTATTTGAGAACTTACATTTTCGAGATGAAATTTCCACTTTTTTTTAGAAAAACCGAGTTTTAGGCTTCAAAAGTGAACATATTGGCAGAAAATAAAACAATTTGATATAAAATTAACTTCTATGTTGAAAATTTAACTATTCATTTAAAAATTTAAATGTTCGTTAGAATATGAGTTGTTTTTTTATTAATTTTTTTTCAGCTTAAAAATTTTTAATCTTTTAATAAAAACGTCCTTTTCGTGAAAATTCATGTAGTTTGTTAAATTTTTCTTTCATTAAAACCTAATCTTCGTTGTAAAACTTGTCCTTTTTAGTTCCAAATTCAACTATTTCGTTGAAAAATAACCTTTTTTTGGTGAAAATTTAATTTTTTTTATAAATAATTTTATTTGAGAACTTACATTTTCGAGATGAAAATTCCACTGTTTTCTTTAGGAAAACCGCGTTTTAGGCTTCAAAAGTGAATAATTTGGCAGGAAATAAAACAATTTGATATGAAATTAACTTTTATGTTGAAAATTCAACAATTTATTTAAAAATTAAAATCTTTGATAGAGTATGAGTTGTTTTTTTAATAACTTTTTCGCCTTGAAAATTCTAATCTTTTGTAAATAAAACGTCCTTTTCGAGAAAATTCGTGTATTTTAAAAAAATTTTGTTTTATTTTAACCTATTTTTTTTTTTTTTTGTAAAACTGATCCTTTTTAGTTCTAAATTCAACTATTTGGTTGAATATTAAACTTTTTCGTTGAATTCACATCTTTTTGGTTAAAAATGCATCTCCGAAGATTAAAAATTTGAATATTTAGTTAAATTTTTTTATTATTTTTGTAATATTATAACAATAAAAACATTTAATATTTGAATGTAATAAGTTTCAACAATAAAAAATTTTTTTTGTGTTAAAATTGGGACAAAAGTACTAGAAAAGTCTCGATATATTTTCTTCGATATTAGCAAATTAAAAACTCTTATAAGGAAGATTTAATCCTAAAAAAAAGTCGTCGAAAAATAAAGAATTTTTTATTTTGTTTGTATTTTAATTCTACCTCAGCACTGGATTTATCTTTTTGTTTCAAACATTATTTGTTTGGTTGAAAATTCAACTATCGGGTTGACAGTTAAACTCTTTTTTTGAAAATTTAATTTTTTAAAAGATAAATCATTTTATTTAAAAATTTAGATTTCTGTGTTGAAAACTCCACTGTTTTTTAGAAAAACCGCCATTTTTGCTTTCAAAGTCAGCAATTCGACAGAAAAAAGAATGTTTCGTTTTAAATTAACTTAATGTTGAACATTCAAACTTTTTAAAAATTTAACTATTTGGTTAAAAATTCAACTATTTATGTAAAAATATAACTATTTGGTAGAATATTAGTTTTTTTCTTAAAAATAATGTTCTCAGGCTGAAAATTTAAATCTTTTGTAAACAGTTCCTTATTTGTCTTGAAAATTAAGGGATTTTGTTCAAGATTAATGTACTTTCTTAAAAATTCGTATTTTGGCTAGAAAATTTACCTTTTTGATTCAAAAATTATTATTATTTTGTTGTTGAAAAATCAATTATTTTGTTGAAAATTAACCTATTTGTTGAAAATTTAATTTTTTTTCAAGCCAAATCATTTTATTTTAAAATTTACACTTCTGAGTTGAATATTTAACTGTTTTTTTTTAGAAAAGCCGCTATTTTTGCTTTAAAAGTGAGCAATTCGGCAGAAAAAAGAATATTTGGTTTTAAATTAACTTAATGTTGAACATTTAAACTTGTTAAAAAATCAACAATTTGATTTATACTTCAACTATTTATTTAACAATGTAACCATTTAGTAGAATATTAGTTTTTTCTTTAAAATAATTTTCTCAGGTTGAAAATTCCATCCTTTTGTAAACAGTTCGTTATTTGTCTTAAAAAATTGTCTTGAATAAATTAATTAAAGGCTTTCTGGGTAGAAAATTGACCTTTTTGATTCAAAAATTATTATTGTTTTTTTGTTGAAAATTCAACCATTTCGTTGAAAATTAATCTTTTTTGTTGAAAATTAAATTTTTTTTTAATTAATAATTTTATTTGTGAAATTACATTTTCAAGATAAAAATTCCACTGTTTTTTTGAGAAAAACCGCGTTTTCGGCTTCAAAATTGAATAATTTAGAAAAAATAAAATATTTGATATAAAATTAACTTTTATGTTGAAAATACATACTTTTGGTTAAAAATTAACCACTTTTGGTAGATAAGTATACACCATTCGGCTGAAAATTTAACTATTCATTAAAAAATCTAAATCTTTAATGGAATATTAGTTTATTGTAAAACTTATCCTTTTTAGTTCCAAATTGAACTATTGGGTTGAAAATTAAACTTTTTTCGTTGAATTCACATCTTTTTGGTTTAAAACTTCAACCATTTAATTAAAAATCCATCTCCACAGATTAAAAATTTAACTATTTTGTTAACAAAATTTATTATTTTGGTAAAAATTCTCTTGTTATTTTAAAGTCATCTTCTTTGGTCGAACGTTTTTTTTTAATTTGACTTTTTTAATTGAAAATTTATCTGTTATAATAGAAAATTAATCGTTTTTGATCAAAATTCATCCCTCTTGGTTTAAAATGTTCTTTTTTCTTGAAAATTAAAATATTTTGTTGAAAATGCAATATATCTCGATTTGAAAGCTTAATAATTTAAAACGCACTTGTGTACCCTTTTTATGAGCGCCTAATATTATAACAATAAAAACATTTAATATTTGAGTGTAATAAGTTTCAACAATAAAAATTTTTTTTGTTTAAAATTGCAAAGATTTATTCCCAAAAAAAATCTCGTCGAAAAATAAAGAATTTTTTATTTTGTTCTTATTTTAATTCTATCTCAGCACTGGGTTTGAAAAACTGAGCAATTTTAGTACTTTTCTTTCTATTTTCTATTTTCAAACAATTTGAAAAAAACATGGTACATTGAACTTTGAGGCGTGAAACTGCGGCTGAGCATTTTTTATATTTGCATTTACATAAACTCTTTAAAGTTTACCTTCACCGAACTTGTAACATCAATTTGAAAATTGAGCAATACTAAAAAAACACAAATACACACACTAAAAAAAAATATAGAAAAAAAACATGCACTTATTCATGCCAATCGTCTGTGCAAAATGAGCAATAATATTTCTGCAATTCTAACATTCCATAGCAGAAACCACTGTGTTTCAAACAACAAGCATTTTTAAAATTCCACTTCTCGAACATCTGTTATTTCCCTCTTTGAATGCTTTTCAAAATACTCGCCAATTCTTGGAAAAGTTTGCAGAGCTTTGGTTCAAACTTCGAGGAACGGATAAATAAACTGAAGTTTCTGCAATAGTAATCAAAATAATATACATAAAGCACTTTCAAAATAAATAAGTGAATTAAATAAAAAAAGTGTTTCTATAATTTCAAAAACTACTCAAATACAAAATTGAATTGACAGGTTTCCAAATTCAGTAAATTTAATTGAATCGCATTGATTATTTAGTCCTCATCACTACTTTAGCCGCAATAAATAAATATTGCTTTACCACTCAGAGAGACAATGTTTAATCGAGCCAATTACGTTTCCCAGAGTAACCATGTACACCAAACTCTGATAAATTCAAATATAATTGAGATCCACTCTGAGGTCGTTTTCCAATCAATTAGCACCCAAAATTAACTTTTTTTTTTATTTTTTGTCAGATTTAAAATCATTAATCACACTCTTTTTTTACACTTGGATGTTCTTTGTATTTTGTTTAAAATGTTGCTGATTAACCACATATTCCGAACCAGTTTATACTTAGCTGCTGGTACTAACTAAATAGTCACTGAAACTAATGCAACTCGTGTATCAGCTAATAAAATAGCTGTGTCAACTAATGAAATAGCTGTGCCAACTAATAAAATAGCTGTGCCAACTAATAAAATAGCAATGTCAACTATTAAAATAACAATGTCAATTAATAAAATAGCTGTTCCCACTAATAAAATAGCAATGTTAACTAATAAAATAGCAATGTCAACTATTAAAATATCAGTACCATGTCTTACTAACTTAACAGTTGACATAACTAACCATTTTTTTCAGTGTGACGATTTGGTGTAAAATTTGAAATTTCCGGTCATTTTCAGGATTTTCCCGGTCAAGTTTTTCCATTTTTCTGAGTAAGATTCATATTCGTCAAATTTAACTAAAATACTTAAATTTTTATCTAAAAAGTATGTATGTTTAAACATTAGAATTAGCCTTCAAACAAAAAGATAAATTTTTAATAAAAAATACAATTTTTTAACAAAATACATGAATTTTAACAAAATAGTTGAAGTTTTAATTAAAGGAGACAAATTTTTAACCAAATAATTAAATTTTAAGCTAGAAAAAAATCGATTTTCAAAAGAAAATGGAATAGTTTAATTTTTAGTAAAAAAAATATTTTATTCTTAACTAATGAATGTTTAACTAAAATGATAAATTCTTAACTGGAATAGTTGCATTTTAAATTAAACATTGATTTTTACACTAAAACGACTATACTTAGGATCCAAAGTGACATACTTGTAATCCAGAATAATATACTTGTAATATAGAGTAATCTACTTTTAATGGAGTAACAGTTGAACTTTCAACCAAAAAAATAATAACTTTTACTTAAAAATATAAATGTTCAACTTAAACTGAAATAATAAGGTTTTAAATTATGAAAATCAATTTTCAACCAAAAAGGCGAAGTTTTAACTAAAATAGACCAGTTTTTGACCAAAAATAGAATAATTAAATTTTTAGTCAAAAAATAAATGTTGAACGAAAAAAATGAATTTGTAACTAAAATTATGGAATATTTAACTGGAATAGTATTTTAATCTTCAGAAAAAAGAAAAAAATTATTATTAATAAAAATAAATAAATTTTCAGTTAAATAGCTCATTTCTTAACCAAAGAAATGAATTTCTAATTAAAATGATGAATCTTTAATAAAAAGATTAATTTTTTTAACAAAAGAGTTTATTTTTCAAACATGTAAATCTATTTCTACCTGAAAGAGGAATTTTCAACTAAAATTATGAATATTTAACTGAAATACATTAATTTTTAACAAAAAAGATGTATTTTTAAACAACAGGAATAATTTTTAAACAAAAATATTGATTTTTTTTTCTAAAAAAATACAATTTTTTAAACAAAATACACGACTTAACGAAATAGTTGAACTTTCAACCAAAAAATAATCATTTTTACTAGAAAAGATAAATTATCAACCAAAACTTAAATAATTCAGTCTTATTATGAGAAAATAAATATTCAACCAAAAAAGACTGTTTAACTAAGAAATACCATTTTTCAACAAAAAATTGAATAATGAAACTTTCAGTCAAAAAATGAATGTTTAACCAAAAAACTTAAGTCTTAACTAAAATTATGGAATGTTCACATGGAATAAAAATCTAATTTAAATTTTCAATAACATAGCTCATTTCTTAAATAAAGAAATACATTTTTAATTAAAATGATGAATCTTAAAAAAAACGTAATTTTCAACAAAAAAGTTTATTTTATAACCAAGTAAAATTATTTCTAATCTGAAATATGAATTTTTAACTAAAATGACGGTTAAATTTTCATTCAAAAAAATTAACTGTGAATCGAACTGATAAAAATTCTCAACTAAAAATCTGAATCTGAGACTTGAAAAGAGGAATTTTCTACCTAAAAAAACCAGAAATTGTAGCAAATTACATCAGTTTAAAGAATAGTTTTATTTTTAAATCAAATTTATGAATTTTAAAACAAATAGTTGAATTTTCATTCAAAGACGATAAAATTTAAACCAAAAATAGAATAGTTAAATTTACCATTCAAAATCTAATTCTGAAAAAATCGGATTTTCAGAAAAATAGTTAAATTTTCTACTGGAAGCTAAATTTTTAGTAAAAAAATTTATTTTCAGCAAAGAAGTAATATTTTTAATTAAAATGACGAAGCTTTCAAGAAAAAAGTTCATTTTTTACAAAAGAGTTTAGCTTTTAAACGCAAGGCTTTTACTCTAAAAACTACTTGAAGTACTTTCTTTTTTTAAACTCCTTTCTTCTAAATCCGAGTTTTAATTTTTTTTTTTAAATTCCCGTTTCAGGTCAAAAATTTCCGGTTCCAAGTGAAATTATATTTTAAATGATTAAAATAATGAAAACATTAAGTTTGCTAAGATCAGAAGTAAATTTTTTAATGAATCTGTATTATCATCAGAGAATAACATAAATTCTTAACGTCTTTTCAGATTGAATGGAGCTTTGAATTAAAAATATGGGTTATTAAATTTTTTTAAATCTCCTTCAGATCTTCCAATTGCCAGTCGGAATTAAATTTAAAAATTAAATATTATTTTTTTAAATTCATAGCTTCATCTAGTTTTAATAAACGTTAGGAATTTCTGCTATTCTCTGTTGATAATACAGAGTCCCAGCGGAGCGAGGGAGAAGGTCTTTTTTCTAACAAAATGTAATTATCAGAAGTAGATTCCTGGTTCTTTCATCCTATTCCCGGTTCTTTCCCGGTCAATAAAATTCCTGGCCATTTCCTGAAGGTTCTGAAGGAGATTTAAAAAAAATGTAATTAACTATATTTTTAATTCATAGCACCATTTAGCCTGAAAAGACGATATGAATTTATGTTATCAATGAATCTGTATTATCATCAGAGAATAACGTAAATTCTTAACGTCTTTTCAGACTAAATGGAGCTTTGAACTAAAAATATAGGTTATTAAATTTTTTTAAATCTCCTTCAGAAGTATTTAAATTTTTTTGAAATTCATAGCTCCATCTAGTTTTAAAAGACGTTAATAGTTTCTGCTATTCTCTGTTGATAATACAGGTTCCCAGCGGAGCAAAAAAGGTCTTTTTTCTAAAAAAATTTAATTTTCATTAGTAAATTCGCGGTTCTTTAATTCAATTCCCGGTCATTTCCCGGTTCTTTCCCGGTCAATAAAATTCCTGGCAATTTTCCGAACTGTCTCGGCCAAGTCGCCACCCTAATTAGTCATTTACTCTATTGTGCAATGAATATTAAAAATAAATAAGAAATTCAACAAGACCTATGAGTAAAAAAGAGTTGTTTATCTTCTTTGGAGACTTTTGATGAAGACACCTTTACTCTAACGCTTCGCGAAGTAAGCGGTAATCGGATATCGTCGCCGTAGTGACCCATTTATCTGCACTCGACTATTCTCGCGTATACTGTTACCCACGGGAACAGCCACGATAGTGTTGCTGAAGACACTTTGACGATCATCCGAGATTTCGTTCCAGTTTTAGTGACGTCAACTTGCCGACCGACATTGAATACCAATCAGCGAGTGTCATTCTTGCTTGGTCAAAACTTCACTAGACTTTAAAAAATTGCCATAACTTTAACTCAATACATCAACCCGTCAACATTCTGCTCCAAGTCGTAAATATTAAAAAACTGTTCCAAATAACAACATTTCAGAATCTTCGTTTAATTTGCTTTTTATGGAAGCAACAAAGTGTTTTTGTTGGTTCAACAACACTTGTTGAAACAAGAAAATTTAGTTTATCAAACCCCATTTTTTTTTTTTTGATGAAGAAATATTTTTTGGGTTTAAGAAGACTATTTTGTTGCGTGTATGGTAATTAAATCTTTTTACTTTAATCACATGGTGAAGTCGTTTGAGTTGTTTTTAAATTTTAAGTTCCTCGTTATTTGAAATTAGCTTATTAAAATGCAGGATTAGATGAATCTGAATTCGAAATTTACAATCTTTTGCTATTCGCATTCTTGATTTTTTAAATCATCGTAATTTAGAAAAAATTTTAATTATCGCGTTGGTTATCGTTACTAATTTGCAACAATTTAAATTTTAAATTGCTTAATAAGTAATTTTTCAGTTTGTGACCGAGTGTTATGTACATTTTTGTGAAGAATCTTTGTTTAGTTTGGTTATTATTAAATTAACAAAGTATTTGACTTATTATTATGGTTAAAGTAGTGTCCCAAATTTAAAAAATTTGTTTTAAAATAGTGTTCCAAATTTTGAAAAAAAATGGTTTCAAAATAGTGTCATATAATTTAGAAAAAATTAAATTTCTGTTTAGTCTGAATTTAAATGTGTAAAGTCCAAAATCAAAAAGTGTGCAACTGAAAATTAGCTTTATTTATTAATTCTTTTCGGTTGAAAAGTCTAATATTAAATTTTTGGTCGATAATTTATCGTTTTTGTTTGAACATGGTATTAACTGGTTCAAACTTGAATTATTTCGTTAAAAAAATTAAACAATTTTTTTGAAAAGTCATACTTAATTGTTAAAAATCAGTCATTATGGTTTGAAAATTAAATAATTATAATAAAATGTTTTTTTTTCTTTTTTAAAATTTTTTTTTGGTTTAAGAATTAAACTATTTTATCGAACATTCATATTTTTAGATTAACATTTTATCTTTTTTCAAAGAAAGTTCACCTTTTTTGGTTAAAAATGCAACTGTCTGGTTAAAACTTTATCTGTTTCGGTTAAAAATTGCAATTTTGGTTAAATATTTGTTTATTCAAGTAATTTGTTGAGAGGTTTTTTGTTAAATCTGTTTTTTATTTTACATTAAAATATTTGTTGTTAAAATATCAACTATTAAGTTTTTCATTGAAAGTTTATCCTTATCGTTTAAAAAATCATCTCGTTGGTCGAAAATTGAATTACCGTCGTAAAAGTTAATTTTTTGATTACAATTGTGTGGTTTTTAAAAACTAATTTTTATTTATTTTATTTTTAATTTTTTAATTTTTATTTTAGTTCGGACATTTTATTAAATATTCTGCTCATTGGTCGAAAATTAACATTTGTTGAAAATTCGACTGCTTCGTAGAAAATTCTTCTTTTTAGCTTAAAAATTTAATAATTTGGTAGGAAATGTAACTATTTGGTTAGTGTTAAACTAACTTCTTAAAAGTACATTGGTTGGTTAAAAGCTAATTTTTTAACTGAAAATTCTAATATTTTATCAAATATTCAGCTCATTAGTCAAAAATTAAATTTTCTGTTGAAAATTCATATCCTAAGGATGAAAATTCAATTGTTTTTTTAAAAATTCGTTTTTTTAGCTTGAAATTTTAAGAATTTGGTCAGAAATTTAACTATTTGGTTGAAAGTTAAAATGTCTTCTTAAAATTTCATTTTTTGGTTAAATCTGATTTTTTAAATTGAAAATTAAAATAAATTTTTAAAAATTCATGTCCTCAAGTTAAAAATTCAAAAGCTTTGAGGAGAATTCGTCTTTTTAGCTTGAAATTACAACAATTTAGTAGGAAATTCAATTATTTGGCTGAAATTCAAACTACCTTGTTAAAACTTCATTTGTTGGTTGAAAACTCATTTTTTAATTGAAAATTCAAATATATTCCGAAAAATTCATATCCTAAAGTAAAAAATTCAACAGTTATGTAGAAAATTGGTCTTTTTATCTTAAAAATTAAACAATTTTCTGACAAATTTAATTATTTAGTTGACTTCTTAGAAGTTCATTTTTTGGTTAAAAACTCATTTTTAAATTGAAAATTCAAATATTTCTTTAAAAACTCATATCCTGAAGTGAAAAATTCAACGGTTTTGTAGAAAATGTTACTTTTTAGCTTGAAAATTCAACATTTCAGTAGGAAATTTAATTATTTGTTGAAAGTTAAACTGCCCTGTTAAAAGTTCATTTGTTGGTTAAAAACTCATTTTGAAATTGAAAATTCAAATATATTTTTAAAAATTCATATCCTCTGGTTAAAAATTCAAAAGCTTTGGAGAAAATTCGTCTTTTTATCCTGAAAATACAACAATTTAGTAGAAAATATTATTATTTGGCTAAAATTTAAAATACCTTGTTAAAAGTTCATTTGTTGGTTGAAAACTCATTTTTTAAGTAATAATTCAAAGATATTTCTAAAAATTTCATATCCTCTGGTTAAAAAATCAAAAGTTTTGTAGAGAATTCGCCTGTTTAGCTTCAAAATTAAAAAATTATCTTAGAAATTTAATTATTAAATCCTTTACTCTAATGAAAATTTAACTATGTTTCCGAAAATGTATATCCTTCGGCCCTTTGGACTTAAAAAATCAACCATTTGTTATGAGATTCAACTATTTGGTACAAAACTAATGTGTTTAGCAGAAAAATAGTTTTTTTAGTCGAAAATAATTTCTCTTAAATAAAAATTCAACTACTTCACATTGGATTAAAAGCTGATCATTTTTAGATTAAAAATCCAACAATAGCAAAAATCTTCTTGGTTGAAAATCCAACTATTTGGATAAAATTTTGCTTTTGTTGTAGAAAATCCATATTTTCTAGTAGAAAACTAATCTTTTTTGAAACTTAAAGCATTTGGTTAAAAATGTATGTATTCTGTCAAGAATTCATAATTTAAGGTTTAAAATTCCACTACTTGTTTAACTATATAAAATAGTTTATTAATTTACAAGTAACACCCTCCTCCAATATAAATTTATTTTTGGATTACCCCTAAATAAATTTACGGAAAAAGTTACAATTGTAAGAAAATAGTGCCATTAGTATTATTTGTGTTAAAATAGTACTAAAATAGTATCATCGCTTAAAAAAAGTTTTCAATAATCCCAATAGCGTGGTGAGTCAAAGATCTAAATATCCCATAAAAAAGCTGGGACACAAAAATCTTCTGGATTTAAGTTGAATAGAAACTAAAAATCGATTCGAGGTCTATTCCCAAAACCGTAAAAATCTGCAGTTACATGTCATTATTTCGCGTGAATCATAGCGTGTCAGATTTGACTGACACAAAGCAAAGCGAGTTCTGCCACCGTGGAATTCTCGCGCGCGTGGTATGACTCTATGAGATGTGTTTGCACCCACGAAATAGAGGGGGCAGAACGAAAGGGAGAGGGAATGGGAATGGTATGGGAAGAGGCAGAAAGAGCAAGAGAGAGAGAGAGAAGAAATCAGAGCTTGCGAGCGAATAGAGAGAGAACGAGAGGGGGGGGGGGGTCAGTGGAAGATAGCAAGCAGAGATGCTGCACGAGTGTGTATGTTCCACTGTCGAGAGCACGTGCATCGTTTGGAATAATGCGGAACCGGCCAATGTCATACGGTATGATGCATCAGTTTGCACCGGTGAAATTCTGACGCCTCCGCGAAAGCCAAACGGAAGCTCTATTGGGTCCTTCCGGCGTTATCGCCTCTCTCTATTTTACCCTATCCAACGATACGCATTGTCACGCAACTGCAAAATCACTCATCTTCCTCAATTATCACTCATCTTCAATCACCACAACAGCTGCAATTGCAATTTTAGATACTGGATACAGATTTCATTACATCCGGAATAGGTTGGTTAATAAAAGATCAATTTTTATCAAAAAAGTAATAGGTATAAGAATGGCTTACATGAGATCAGAAGAAAAATTGATGATATTCAGCAGATCCTTCATTGCTAACGTTTGGAACAATGATTGCTCTTCAGATCAGAAAGTCAAAATCCAAAGTCTAAAATAAGTCTTTGGTAAAATTAAAAAAGCTAGCATGTTGCAGTTAAAAGAAAGTTTTATTTCTTTCATATTCACTGTGTAAACTACGGTTCCATTTTAATTGAGAATTTTTTTACAGTACTGTTATAGTATCATATTGTATTGTTTGAAACCATTGTTCGTACTATTGTATGTTGCTGACTTCAAATTGAAAAGCGGTATGTACGGGCGAAATAAAATAATTTAAAAAAATTGTTTTAAGTGCTTGCAACTTTATGCTTAAATGGAACAGAAAGCATTTGAAACAGAAAACTAAAACGATGTTCAATGGCATCGAAATAAAGTAGCATTAGACTAGAGGCACCCGAGACTATATATTTCAAGGACTGTTTCAATACTGAAAACTAGCCTTCACATGATACTTTTTTTACATTGTTGGCTTTTTTAATTTTAGTGAGGAGTCATTTTAGAATTTGGATTTTTGTTTTCTGATGCAGAGAGCAATTGTCTTTAGAATCTTTAGCATCTTTAGCATCTTTAGCATAATCAAAGTTTTTTCTGGTCTCAATTCGGTCATAGTTTGACCTATAAAACTTACTCTTAACATGTAACCAACAATATAAAAAACACCAAACAAAATTTTTTTCTTTAAATTTACCTATTCGGTCGTATTTCTTTTGTAAATCTGCACAATTTGAATTTTCTCTAATATCGAAAGCATGAATATCATTCATTGCTCAAAGTGTATTCAACATATATCATATGTTTAAATAAAACCAAAGAATAAAAATATAAGAAAGACAATATGCCTTGCATAATTGAATATTATATTTTCAATTTTTTTAAATTAAAGTTTTATTTTCAACAATGAAATGATATCAAAATCTGCTGAAACAAAATTAAACCATAAGTGGTCCACATTGAGGATCAACAATATTGGAAGCAATGCAATGGCTTTTCAGTTTTAATATTGATCAAGAGGGTAAACATGACACAAATTCAAAATGAGTTTGTGAAAAAATAGACTGAAACAAAATTAAAAATCTTTTTTTTTTCTTTGGAAGTGTTCCAATATTTTCTCGTTTAAAAGAAGATTATCCGTGTATCCGAAGATTAGGGAGATATCAGATCCATGGAGTATTGGTCCTGCATTTTATTTATTATTTCACATTCTAAAATTGTACCCTTTATTTTTAAAAGAACTTGTTGAAATATGGCAAATGTTCAAATCTTAACAGTGAGGAAGGGAAATAGTACAATTTTTAAGATGCATCAATGATTGTGCTGGACAATATGATGCTCTTGCAAATACTTTCAATAAATCCCTCACAATAAGTGATGAAGGGAAGCATTTAATTTTTAAAATGAACACAATTCACAGAAAAAAGCTTTTAGATGCAAAAAGCTATTGCAGATTTTCAAGTAGAACAATACTTTCCATATTAGAAGTCATCTAGTGATATTGTAGTTCATAAATCATCTCAGGTCATAAAGCAAATCAAGAAGAATTCACAGCCGAATATTTAAAATCATTTGTCCTTGATTATTTTAGAGACTATCCATAAAAGTTAATGTTTTTCAACCACCCTAATCTGGAATATTATTTAGATCCATATGAAAAGGGGTTAAATTCTCCTTAGACTGTAACTCTTAGCTTAGCTTGGTTTCCTTATGGGATCATTAAAACCTGCCACATGAGATATAAAAAATCCACTCACTAAGGCTGGAAAAAATAATTGGTTCTGCGAACGACGAGCGGTTTATAACTTTTCAATTTCCGCAAATAAATTATCATAATCAACGATGTCAACTTAAATTTGTTCTTTAATTTTATAAAACGTTAATTTTTAAAGCTTTCAATTTTAAATTTGTTTCTTTGAGTTTCGAATTAGAGTTTAAGTACCCTTACTTAAAATAATTTACTTCTAATTGGATGATTAAACAATTTGCAGGATTTTAAAAATGCTTATGCATTAAATGTTTCAAGTGTGAAACTTTAAAAATTAACAAATATTTAAAATTTGGATTTCTCAAAATTAGATGCATTATATCTATAATTATTGAATGATATTTATGATGCATCAAATAAAAAATTTCATCAATATCAAAAACTATCTGAACTATTTTTTTCTAATAGTCAATTTTCTATAAGAGTATTAATAGAACACTCTTGAATTATTTTTTTAATACAAAATTGTTGAATTTCAATTGTCTTACATTTAAAATTGTTTAACTTTTAAGGTTTTGTATTTAAGATATTAAAAAAAAAAAGAAAATCGTTTAATCTTTGTTTCATTGCAAAAGAATTTTTTGAGTGGCTCCCACTCTGCACTACAGAACTAAATCTACCCTTTTCCAAAATAAAAATCAAAATAACAACCACCCCTAAACCCTTTGAAGACACGAATTTGCTAAATTCCTTCACTCGCACTTAAAACGCACTTGCGACACTCGAAACTTTGAAAAAGTTTCTCGGATTGGAGAACTTACTTAGAGGATCGTCTCAAAATTGCATACTCGGTGCACTATGTTCACTCGACGGAAGCTGAAGGCGTTTGGCGTTCCGATCGAGAAGTCGAGTCTTCAGGAGAGCGTCGGACTTTTTAGGGCAGCGTTTTCAAGGCGTTGCATCGGTAGGTAGGTGCGCGTCATTTTCGTCAATTTAACTCCCTCGCTCCCACGCCTTCACCCCGTGGTCTCCCACCTCGTTCGAACTGCACCCCCTGATCCTCCACCCCCTGATCCTCCACCCCCTGATCCTCCATCCCCTGATCCTCCACCTCCACGAACATTATTCGCCCTGCGCCCTCCCAACGAGCGCGTCGCTGTCACCGAAGCGAGGTCAATCGACGGAGGGGTCCGAAGACGACCCCCACTCTACTTTCCAGCCCCACTACAGCTACTCGATATCGTTTCATTACGCACCCCCTTTCCGCCCCCTTTCGCATCCTTCTTCCCGTTTCTCCTCCGCGAACTCTCGGGGGGTTTAAACTGGGGGGTGGGTGAGTCGTTCGGCGAACGACTCGAGGACGAAACACGAATGCCCACGAATTTTTATTGTTACTTTTCGCGCTGCTTTTTTACGCTCCCCTTAACGATCACTCCCCACTTTCCAAGCTTCCACCCCTTCTGGGAAAACTGCACTTTCGCGGAAACGAAAGCCATTTCGGAAAGTAAGGGCGCGGGAACGGCCAGTTACCTTAGATATAAGTAAGCGTTTATCCTTTTTTTATTACTATCGTATCTTACTCGACTCTAGATACGAGCGAAACTGTTCCCTGGCATCGAGGTGACGCTTTTTTACCGGGGCGTTAATAAGTTTAGAAAAAGTCGTGGCGAGATGGGTTGGGGTGAGGGAGGGGGGAGGGTGTTACGAGGCTGGATTGTGTCGTTTTTCATTAAGAGGAAAGAATTTTTTTTATAAAATATGATGAGAGAATGTTGGGAGAGCTTTTTACTGCTATAAGGATTAATATAATAATGAAAAAAGATTTAATAATCAGGTGAACACGATGTATGGAAAGCCTAGTGAATAAATAAACTAATAGATTGTAAATTTGGTTGTACTCGACAAATGTAACGATGCAATTCTTGATTATTCTTCAGGATAAACTATAAAACTTTTCTTCCGAATGTATTTTTCTTTATGTATTTTCCTTCTTTTTAATGCTACATTTAGTCACTCTTAAAAGCCTATACTTGAGCGGTTAGCAGGCTTCACTTTTTTAACTATTCTCCCTCTTGCCACTTTTAAGAAATGCCTACTTTTCTTAATTTTATAAGAAAATGTCTCCTTTTCATAATTTTTCAAGAAAATTCCCCTCTTCCCATATTTTCTCGCTTTTTAGCTTCAATTCGAATTGAATTAATTGAACCGAATACGATGTAACTATTCTGAGTTCAAAGGTAATTCTTTTTGATTGAAAACTCTACTATTATATTCCTGGTACAAAATCAAATTCTTTTTATCAATTATTCTATTGTGGAAAATTTGCCTTCTTGTTTAAAATATTCTTCCTTTTGGATTAAAAAGTCTTTGATTAAAAATTGATATTTTGTTAAAAAGTTATCTTTTTTGGTTAAGAAGTCTACAATTATATTTTTGATTTAAATTATTATCATTTGGTTTAAAATTTAATTGCTTTATTGAAAATTCATCTATTTTGTAAAAAATTCAAGAATCTTGCTTAAAAATAAAAATATTTAGTACAAAATTCAACTATTTTGGAAGAAAATTAAACCCATTGAAAATTAATTTTCCTGCTGAAAATTTATCTTCTTTGTAGGAAATTCGTCTTTTTGGTTTAAAAATTCAATTATGTGGTTAAAAATAAACTTTTTTGTTTAAAGTTTACATGTTAAGATTGGAAATTAGATTGTTCTCTAAACTTCTTTTTGTCTTTAATATTCAAATATTTTGTTCAAAATTAATTTTTCGAGCGTAAAATTAGACTCTTCCTTGAAAAGAAACTTCTTTGTTGAAAATTTATATTTTTGGGTTGAAAATTCAACTGTTTTGTAGAAATTTCCTATTTTTGATTTCAAGCTTTAACAGTTTGGTACAAAACTTAAATATTTGCTTGAAATTTGAGCTATTTTGTTGAAAATTAATTTTTTCTTACTTGAAAATTAAACTTTTCGATTTTCGGTTGAAAATTCATCTTTTTTAGTTAAGGATTCCATAATTTGCTTAAAAATTCCTTAATTTTTTCAAAAATTTCTTTTTCTGGTAGAAAATTAATCTTCATTGAAAAGTATTCCTTCTGGATCAAAAATTCAATTATTTCGTTTAGAAATCATCTAATTTGTTAAAAAGGAATTACATTTTGACTTAAAATTGAATTAAATTCAATATGATCCCTACACTTCTTTTTTGTAAAGATGTGAATCTTCTAATATTTCCCTATTTTCTTAAAAAATCACCCTATTTTCCCCTGTTTAAGGAAAATTTTATGCAGTGAAGTCTGGCTAAGTTTTACAGAAAATTATGCAACACTAGACATTGCCTTAATGACAAACTAAAAATTTTTATTGTTCAATATGAGATGCAATAATATTTTCACCTATGGTTTTTTGTACCCAGAACATTATTACAACTTACTAATTCAAATAGAGTATTTAACTCTAAATACAGTAAGGATAATTAACCTATATATAACCTCCTAATAAGGAAAAATCTTTTTTTAGACAGAATAATTCCTTAATAATAACAATGTTAGGATCCCTAAGTGAAAATGGAAGATTTTGATCAGACATTATAACTTAGTAATAAAATCAATATTTTAAATATTAATATAAGACGATTGGGTCAACAGAGTAAATTAATCCTAATTTAATTAATTTTTTCTAAAAAAAGCTTTTAAATTAATAAATTCTTCTAACGATATCTTAAAATTTTAAAAGTTCGAAAATAGTTTCAGTCAACTGATACTTTTTGGTAGAAAAAAAAGTTCCAACTAGGCCCTATAATGAATTTTCTGGCACTTTTTTCCTATTGCAGAAGGAAACTTGTATTAGTGGAAAAGAGATTTGTTATTTGCTAGAAACCAAGTAGAAAACGAATGTTCAGCCGGCCGAAAAGTTTTATTTAGGAAAACACCATTCGTACCTAAATTTCCAAATTTTTTCAGTAAAAAACCCCAGATTACGGTAGACTTGACTCTTTTCAGGTAGAAAATTGTAATTCCGACAAGTAGAGAAGTGCAGTTTTAGTCAGACGCGCGGAAAACTTGTGGAAGATAGTCTGTTGTTTATAAATCGGCACTATTTAAAAAATAAATAAACATTGAAAATTAAGTTATAAAACTGTATTTTTCAGTACAAGAAACTCTTTCGAAATGTTCTTTTGTTGTTACAATTTTTAAATCTCGATGACAGATCTTATTAAATTCTCGCATTAAAAAAGTAGACGCTAATACAACATTGGTAGCTCTCTCGTATTTATGCTATAATATCAAACGTTATGCGTATTGACCTAGTTTACTCTCCACCTTTAGCTTCAGTCTGCACATTTTATTCCGTAAACAAGAATATTATACAGTCCAGGAAGCATTATTTTAATATTTTCTCTTTAAAGCTAATACTACAAATCATATAATGATTATTACTCGTAGATAGGATATAATTTATTTTGAGTATAAGATAAATTTATTCAATTAAAAATTAAAATCAATTAAAGTTTAAACATGACGATTCGAATCCATAAAAAGCATACAAATTTGAAATCAAACTTGGTTTATATCATGTAATTTAACATTAAAGTTTTAGAAAAGTTGTTGAGTAAACTAAATTATTAATTTAGTAAGGTTCATATTTCGCTATTTTCTCCGTAATATAATGGTCATATATTTTCATGGAATCCGATTACCCACTAGAGGCAGCATATATTTCACCACCATATGCCTCCTTTCCACCCCCTCTACTCCTAACCTCGTAAAATGTTGTCTCTAACTCTACCCACTTCTTAGTTAGAATTCGCAAACATTTTCGAGTACTCCTTGTTCTGAAACTACTTAGAATATGCAAATCTTATTTAAACTATTCACTTGTCAAATTATAACTTTTATTATATTTGAAATAACAATTTAAAAACTTTTATATACTTTCAGATGTTTTTAATAAATTTTAATTTTTCCAAAAAAAGATTAGTACGCACCGTCAGTTTCATTCGACCATAATCCTGGCTCCGACTCTTTGAAATACAATTTTGCGTTCTTGTTATCGCACCTTATAATATTCATAACTCTCCGGGATCAAGTTAACGAGAAATTTTGCGACCGTATCCAGTTACTCGAGCATCTCATCGGTGAACTCTCAACCTCCACGTGTCGACACCTACACGTGCAATCAGATCAACATTCTCACATTCTTCGCGTATCCGTATCCGTGTTCGTATCCGTATCCGAGAAACACATCCGTGAATCAACAAACCCGGGAATATTAATTTTAATTCTCTTAGGTCCTTCCTGCTTCTTCCTCGACCGACCGATATCAACTCCGTCGAATCCGTTCATTGTACGGCTTCGAACTGGTCACTCCTTTCCGGTTCTTTTTCCCATTCGATCGATCCCCTCCTCGTCGGGGACTCAAAACTCGCGACACCTGCGGCGCTCGCGGCCCTTTTTTTCCGCTGGCGCCGAAAGAATCCCGGAACATAGGCCAAAATCCCGATGGAGGGGATTCGCTGGAGCAGAAAAAAGGGTGGATGGAAGAGAGGGAAAAAAAGAGATGACGATGGATAAAAAAGAGGGAGAAAAAATTCAAGAAAGCAGGAAAAAAGGGAGAAAGAGAGAAGGAAAAAGGAAGAAGCGTCAAGGCGTGCATGCAACACCCGCGCGCCAAACGTGCCTGTTCGAGCGGGACGAGTGCGACGTCTACTAGGGGAGAGAGGGGATTTTGTCATAGTGGGGGAAATCACCCATAAATAGGGGCAGTAGGGGTATTAACAGGGGGGTGAGACTCGAAAGCGAAAAAGAGGAGAGGGCGCGTAAGAAGAAGAAAAGAAGGTTTCGGGCGGCGGCCGGGAAGGCTCGTTGTCTGTGGTCAAGGCACGCAGTATGTGCAGTATTCGATGCGCGCCTGATACCCGAGCGCCTCAACGGCGTCGGTGGCAACTGCGGCTAACGCGACCGAAGACAACTCTCCCATTGCAGAGGGGGTGCAATGAGGCGAACCAGTCGAGACGAAACCACCACACACATCCCGATTTTCTACTCCCTGCATCTCCATCAACCCCTTTTCCTCAACACACACGTGCGCCAAATTTTGTCTTCCCGAAACCCTATGCTTGTTTGGCCTCGCACGTTGCCTCACACGCCACTCTCACTTGCAGCGAAAACCCGAGGGAAGAAGCGAAATGACGATGAGGAACGGGGAGGACAAGTAGGGTCAAAAGAGGGATGGGACACGTCCCTCGACACTGCTCAATGCCATGCGAACCGCGTAAGCGAGGGTGACGCAAACGAATTTTCAACTCGCTAGTCTCCACGCTTTTTAAAATATTTCAGAACGCCTCACGGAAATTCTATTATAACGGTTGAAGACCCTCTCTTTTATCTCGATAGTTTTTTTTTCAAAATGTTCTTTTTTCACCTGCTTAACGTCGCGGATAATTTAAAAAAAGGCAGTCCTCTGAATAGCACTTACGCTAATCAGAGTTTAGAGAAATTGCCGAGTGTAGGTCACAAAAAGCGGGTTGATATAATAAATAATTTAAGCCGTTGCGCTAGATACCTAAAACGTAGAAACGGAGAACAAGAACGTTTAGGAATAAGCGGCCACTGGAAAAGTTAAGAGACTATCGAACAGTTGGAATCGGAGTGGGAGATATGTTGGGTATGTAACCAGGACTCGGAGTTTTGGTTCGCAACAGGTTTCACCAACACATACTTGCCTCTCTTCGATTCTCGCACACATGAGGAGCCCTTGTATCAACTAGATACATAGACTCTTCTATGTACTCATGGTACACACGATCTTACATTCGGAAGCAGAGTGCGTCACCGGGAAACCATGCAAACATCTTGTGCACACTACTGCACGCTTAGACAAACACTTTCCCTTTACACATGAACACCTGCATCCATTCATATTACAAAGGGATAAGTAAATATATGACAAACTGACAAAATAACAGATCTTTAAAAGTCAAGTCACTCTTCACGCACGCGTGAGGTGTTCATGATGTGTAAAATTTTGAGATATAAATGACAGTCTTACTCACCGACTACGAAGACCATATTCTTTGTCCATCGCAGTAGCTCCCGTCGAATGTGTCTGCGTTCCTGTATGCAGCGGGCATAGGGGCAATCCGCCATTTTTGAAATCACATCTTAGGATGTATGTGTGTGTCGGCCGGCTTCAGGTGTTGTATACGCGCCTGCCTCGTGTTCCAGCGTGGTTGTGTGCTCCCGTTTCTCTCTTTCGTTTTAACCTCTCTTTTCCTCGTGTTTTCCTCTCTCTCTCCCACGATTCGCTGCGTGTGCGAGGAGGAAGCCAAGTCCCGTGTCTGTGTGACTATTCGTGTTTGGCTGTGTGTATGAGTGTATGACGTCACGCGTGACGTAGAGTGCGCCTAGGGCGGTTGGAGGGGCTGTCGTCGTTTCGTCGACGAAGGGGAGGGGAACACGCGGGAGGGAAAAGACGACGGCGGCAGGACGGTGGGGCTAACGTAGGGGTGGTTATTCTCACTGGTAGTGGGACAGGGTTAGAGCACAGAAACGCATACACGTGCACGCTTGCGCCCTGAGTAGTGAGTGCAGTCTGTCGCCGGCGGCTCTCTTCTCTCCTTCTCTCTCCTTCGTCTTTGTCCTCCAATCTCTCTCGCACCCTCGTTCTTCTCTTTCTTATTCTCTTTCGTCCTCTACCCCTCGCGGTACAACTCGCCACGCGTATTTCGTAAAGGAACGTTTTGTATAAAGGTGCACACCACTATTGCTGACCAAAGGATACTTTCCGAACCCGTATCTGAAACAAAAAAAGAGAAATCGTCAATATTCAGAATGTCTCGAAAAATTGGGAAATGCAGAGTGAACGGTTATTAATATTATTTTAATTACAATTTTTTAACGGCAGGTGTCACGAGATGGTTACTAATTAGTAATTAATACTGATATTTAAGGATCATGATTTGGACAGGTGCTGGTAGATATAAAATTAGACTTTTTCCTTCGCTGACGCTACGAATGGGAATTCACGAGGGGAAGTTTGTGGTTGCAGAGGAAGGGTCCCGTTACCCTTAGCCCTAACCTTCCTTAATCGAGCCTATGCATAGCCTCTCCTAACTTGATTTGAATCGACGGAAGGGAAGTTTTACTTAAAGATCCATCCTGATAAAAAATCTCAAGTTTCCTTACCTAATCAAATCTTACACAGAAAAACGCGTATCTTTCAACGTAATCGAATTCGGTGTTGTTTTGAGTTGTAACAAAAACTTTTCCATTTTTTTCTGTGTAGATTTAGTAAAAGCAATCTATGCCTTTAACAAGATAATAATCTCGAGATACAAATAATATATATAGAGGAAATCGGAAGATATTGACGAGGAATTCGGACTTGGATACCTGTGGGTGTAGGAAGGGGGTTGGAGTCACCATGGCGGTGCCCCACCCCGAAACAGGAAGGTACTACTTGAAATGAAACATTGTCGGTAAGAAGAGCGTCGGCCGGTGGGTTGGACGGTAGGTAGGTAGGCAGTAGGGGTGGCTCGCGGAGGGTGTTGGGTGATGTAGGGGTGGTTTCGCGTAACCAGAGGGCCGAGGAGCAGGGGCAATGAAGGGTGAGGCAGAAAGAGAGGGCCAGTGAGAGACCAAGGGAAAGAGGAGCAGAGTGCGCCTAATATGCAACAAGAGAAAAAGAATTGGCGATCAATAGGTAGTAGCTGGTAAGCGTCCTTTCATCCGGCCCCGCCCCACCCCTCGTCTTTTCCACCTGCTCTACCCTATCATCCCCTCACCCCACGCTGAGCCTCACCCTTCCACCTTCCGCTCCACCTTGCCCATCGCGAAACTCTCCGCCACCGCCACCTTCGCGACCGGGACACCCACCCATAGCTTGCAACTAAGTTCGTCGGTGTCGCCTACCAAAACAAACCCACTACACTCAGAGAAGATGCCCAGGTGATCCAACAACTTTGGAGAATCATGCCAATATCCAGCTTCACCTGGGAAATTAAAATTTGGGGGATTTCTTCTTAGGATGAATGATGAACTGAAGGGTGGAGTAATTACTGATTCTAGGAATGATGCTGCTAATTATTTGCCAAGAGAAGTTGTAAATGTGTCGAGTCTTGACAGTTTATATTCTATTCACATGAGAATGGCAACTCTCCAGCTTGAATGAGAGTGATAAGTGAATAATGAGTTTTTTTTTATTGAGCAGAACCATTTTCCTAATTCTATTCACACTTGCAAGGTGAGAATTAAATGGATCTGAGTCTAGTCAAATATTTCGAAAAGCGCAGCGAACTCGCTATTAAAATTTCACGTGACACGTACGATGTCGACTAACGCCGAGTGTCGAGCACCCCGTTTTCAGCACATAATATGGTATACGTTCTACATTTACTGCATTCATATGCCAGCGCCGCGACGTCATTGAACCTTCCTCGTGGTAAAGAAAAAATCGTTAGTCACCGTAAGTCTCGGCAGGTCACTCGGACTGTGCCGCGAAAGGTATACAATCGCTCTCCACAACGATTCCGCTAACGAATTAAGAGCTTCGAGCCACCCTCACTAGTAACTCATTTGAGATCAAGAGAGAGAGAGAGAGAAATTTTCTAAAAGAAATTTCCTTTAGTCTCACCGAAACAAGAACCTTTGTTTCAATTTCAACTCCTGGTATGCGTAGAAGAATTTCTCCTTCATGGAAACTTTTACGGCTAAAGTTAATGGAGAGAGAAATCTGGAGAATTTTGGTCAAGGAAGAAGTGACCTAAGGGGTTGACCTGATTTTGAAATAATTGGTTATAAATACCACCCAAGGATTGTAATTTCCAAATTAGAGTTTTTGGCAACTATTGTAATTAAGGAGATTTTTCCTAAACAGAGTACAAATCTTTGGATAAGCAGAATTTCTTAAATAGAGATCATTTTTACTCCCCCAAGAACGTGAGAAACTGAAGTGTTGAATGCATTTTGTTTTTCCATTTGGAAACAGTCACATTGAATGCAACAGTTGTTCTGCTTTTGTCTCTTCGGAAATATCGCTGGGAAGTGAAGATCAATGGCGAAAAGAGTCAGTGAGGATGAATGTTAATCGTTGTCTAATGACGTAGGCAGAATAGAATAACTCGACTCAGTACGCGTAATGATGAAAAGTTTCAAAAGGGTGAAATCAATGCTTGCACAATACTTCCCTTCGTTCCTTAGATCATTAATAACTACGTCCTTTCAATCGATTTATCAACGTGTCGACAATCACTAGATAGTAAAGTTCTTGAGAATTAGTTACTGAAGTGTAGGCAGTAAGCAACAAATATCCACAAAGCAATCAACAAATATCTTTTCCATCATTTCTAATTAACATAATTTCAGATCTTAATGTAAGAACTCCTCCTAAACCTTCGACGATTACTTACGACCTCGAAATATGGGAAGAGCTCTACCAGCTTTTGTATAATTGTCTACAACTTGATTACTTAGAGACAAGTAAGCCGCAATGAAAATGTCAAGATCTGTTGGGAAAGTGCCAATTTTGAGGCAACCAAAGCCTAATGGTCAATTTCCAATTGGTAAGAGCTGAATGTTGGTAACTCTTTTCGGCACTTGTAGAATGAGGGTATGTAATCGATGAAGGGGATATTTGGTGGAAGTGCAAGGAACCTGAGGGAAGAGGCAGAATCGAAGAGGAGGATGAAGATTGAAAGAGAGAAAAGGATAGAAAAGGAAAGACAAGGAGAGGGAGATGGATGCCCGAGGAAGAGCAGCTCTGAAGGTTGGAGAAGTGGGGAATCGCGCACTCCGTTTTTTTCCCCAGGGGCGCAAGGCAAGGGTGCGTTGGATTCGGTTACTTGGTCTCACCCCTTGGACCACCTCCACCGTTGCTGCTGCCAGCAGCAGAGGTACTTCCTTTCTCCGCAACCCCCTTTCCTTCGCCTCAGCCTCCTCCTACCCTTCCACGCGCCTCAGCGCGGTGCTTCTCGTTTTTTTTAACGAAGGATCCGCTCAATACCTCGGCTGTCATAACCTCCCGGCGCCCACCCTCTTTTCCGCATCCCGTGCAGGGCTTGCACCCAACCCAAGCAACGCCACCCACCCAAACCACCCACTCAGCCACCCGCTCATTCCTCTTCCCAGTTTTTAACGTTTCGTTCGACGTTTCCCTTCGGGCGAACGGGAAAATGGGCGCCAAGGGCTGAGGGGCAAGTGCATTTCGTCGTTACTTTGTTTTACGTGTTTCCTCCCTCATGGCCACCCGGCAACCCCCACTGGTGCAGCCTACAAGAGTGTTGTAGACGCATGCACGCGCACTCGGGGGTTGTAGATACACTTTGTTACGCGCCTTCTTTTTCTTTTCCGCTCTACTCCAACACACACGCATACACACCCACGAAATCTGTCATAAATTTTCACAATGTAGTTGTATTTTACAACCATCCTAGGAGCATCCTCCATGTATCGGATTCTTGGGTTGCTACGTGTAACCGTCTTGACTTCTGGGCTTTCTTATTCTACCAGCTTTTCAAGCTTTTGAAGTAGTGCCTTTGAGGCACTACGACGAACATCTCACGTCGCGTCTTAAGTGTACAATTGTACTTTTCATGAGCAATATCAAAAAGAAGGTGCTTCAAGAAAGGAAGTTAGTTTTAATTCATAACGGTAAATATTTAGTCATTTAAGATCGACACAACAAAAGAGTAAATTTAAACTCTTCATTTGAAGTTGCAATTAAAATGATTGTTTTGCAGCGAATAGACTTGATTAAAAGATACTGAGGTTGTTTCCCGATCTAAACATAAACAGATGTTAATTGGTATTTTAAAATCTTTAAATCTGAATTAGCAAGAAGTTACTGATGAAATAGTGAGAAGGTGTTTATCAACTGATACAGCAAATATTCACGCAATTCTAATAGAAGACTACTAATTCGTGTAAAGGTCATTATTGATTACACGTTTTCTTAAATTTTCTTACTAATTGCATTATTAGAGATTTTACTATGATTTAATCCTTTTCTACAAAAGATTATTATAAATCAATAAATCGCTGGGCCAAGAAATGTTTTCCAAATTAAAAACTGATTATTTAAAATTTTAAATTCCTAATATTAATCTTAGATATAATTTATCTTTGGCTGCAACTGCTATGATATCATGAAAATTGATATCCATACAAAATCGGCCTTTTAAGGTTATCCATGTATGTCTGAATTTTCCGGACTAATTTCATTGTCTTTTTTTCAACTTCGGGAAGATGTGGCATAAGGCTTTGATATAATTTATTTAAAATGTAACGTGGAACTAGAATATCGGTAGGTTAGTATCCTATTCTTAGTCAAATGTCAGCTTGCTTGAGTTTCACGAACTTCCGGATTGCAAGTTGGGTTATAGTTGTGTGTAACTGCTCATATGAGAACAGACGGATCAATACAGAATTGTTGGTAAATATACCAAACTACAGTCCAATATAATTACTTCTATCATATTCCATAAAGGTTGATTTAATGTTATTAATTAATTTATCAAACATTTAAAAAAATAAGAAATAAAACGCAATTGAAAGTATGCGAAAAAATTCAGTAGCATACACTTAAACTTCAAACAATTATGACAGAGTCGAAACATGAATTACATACATTTGCGTACTTTCTTTAAAATTAATATTTCAGTGACAGAATGAATGCGTGAAAGTATAAGGAAGTGCCTACATATATTTTATACATCCTTGTATGAAGTAATTGTGCAACCGGATTGTGTAATAGTATTATATATTATTATTTGAAATTACTAAATCCAGAGAAAATATTCATCTTTCTCAGGCCTTTAGAATTGTAAAAATATCATGAACAAAGAAGTCTAAGAAAATCAAAACACCAAGATAGATGCAATTCAAGTGAGTTAACTTTGCCACATCGCTAATTATCTGAACTTTCAATAAAAAATCGTTTCCTTGAACCTATTCGTTAACCCACACAATAGTGCTTTCAGCACTATTACTACCCACTATTCAACTTGATTTTTGCACCTTAGAAATTATTTCTAAGAAAACTGGCCTGGGAATTTATGAATAAATATACAATGTTGTAATTTTTAAATATCCTTCAGGGGCCGTTTATATACCATGATTAAGTTTATAACTCACTAGTTTAGTTTTTAAACAAAAAAGATAAATTCCCATCGATAAAGGTAATAGTGATACTTCAAACAAATAATATTTTTATTTTAAATAAAAAAAAAGAAAGAAGAATTTTTAAATAAGAAAGATGAGTTTTCTACCATAGAGGATGAATTTTCAATTCTGAAGGATGCAATTTAAAAAAAAAACAATTTAATTTTCTACAGAAAAAAGGACTTAGTAAAATAATTAAATTTTCAAAAAAAAATTCTTTTATGAACCAAATTGTTAAATCTTCAGCCAGGAAGATAAGATTTTAATAAATAATATTAATTTTGAGTCCAAAAAGACAAATTTTTTAAAAATACGTAGATTTCCTAATAAAATGTTGAATTTTTAACAAAAAAAAGTTAATTTTCCATCGACAGGTTTAATTTTCAACCAAATGAATGAATTTTCAGTCGGGAAGATACATCTGCAAAAAGAAAATTAACTTTCTGCCCAAAAAGGCGAATTTTTAACAAAATACGTGAATTTTCACCCGATATATATGAATTTTGAATAAAAAAGTTGATTTTCTACCAACTGATTTAATTTTTAACCAAATAAAGAAATTTTCAACCAGGGACTTAAATAAGGGCAAAGAAGATTAATTGTCAGCCCAAAAAGACGAATTTTTAAATAAACCATTGATTTTTCAACCGAAAAATATAAATTTTTAACAAAAAAGTTTATTTTTCACCAATTTGTTTAATTTTTAACCAAATAGTTGAATTTTCCACCAAAGAATTAAATCGTCCAACAAAAATATGAATTTTAAACCAAGAATATTAACTTTTTCTCAAATAATAAACTTGAAAAGTTTTTAAAAATAAAAAGAATTTTCTCCAAAAAAAGTTAATTTTCAAAGCCAAAATATGTATTTTCAACAAAATATGAATTTTGAACAAAAAGTGAATTTTTGAACCGATAATTTAATTGTACGCCCAAAAAGAAGAATCTTTAACGAACTAAATGAATTTTGATTACAAAGTTGAATTTTCAGCCCAAAAATATGAAGTTTCAACAAAAAGATGAATTTTTAAAAATTAGGATAAATTTTCTACCAAAAAAGACGAAATTTCAACAATTTACAAGAATTTTCAATATAAAAGTTGCATTTTTGGACAGAAAAGAGAAAATTTTTTTGAATAGAGATACATTTTCGAAAAACCAAGACATATTTTCTGCATAAAAATTAGATTTTTAACCCAAAAATATGAATTTTCAACAAAAACCTATTTCTACTAAACAGTTAAATTAACTACGGAAAAACGTTAATTTTAAAAGAAAACGATAAATTTAGAAAGAAAATGTAATTTATGATATTTTTACTAAAAATGATTTTAATTTAAATAAAAAACAATTATATTCAATAAAAATACGAGTTCTTAACAAAAAAATTTTAATTTTAAACTGAAAGATACATTTTCAACTAAAATGATGAATCTTTAACAAAAAAGTTAATTTTAAAAAAAAGAGTCAAAAATTCATATAAGTACTTATGATTGATGTTAGTTTTTTCTCTGTGCATGGTCTTAAATCAATTTTTTTTTTTAATATTGATTTAAGACCATGCAGAGATCAAATACTTACTTCAATCATAATTATTATTAAAAACCAGGTCAAGACCGTAACACTAAAGTTAAAAACTTAAATAAATAGTTGAATTTTTAACTAAAAATATAAATTTTCAATTAGGAATGTAATAGATAAATTTTTACTTAAAAAATCAATTCACAACCAAAAAGGAAACGAATTTTTAACGAAATAGATCAATTTTCGGTAAAACAGATGAATATTCAGTAAACCATTTTTTTCCAACAAATTAGTTTAATTTAGTGGAATTAGTGACCAAAAGAAATAAATTCCGAATCAGAAATATAATATCAAAATTTTGAACCGAAAATGAAAATGTCTTATTAGTTTCTATTAATTCAGTCCGCATTTAAACAAGAAAATAAGAAAGAATAATGAAATACTGATAACTCGCACGGAAACATTGAACTTTTGAAAAAAAGGGAATTTTCTCTCTCAAGGGCTTCAGCAAGCTCAAATTGCAGAGCGTAAAATAATAGGCGCTTATTACTCAGCTATGAAGAGAATTTGCATATAGCTTCTCGCGAGGTATGTAATTTACAAAGAGTAAACATTTCAACGCGTTTCTAGATCGAAACTCGATATCTGTTAATCAGTCTTCGACTTGGTCCAATTAGGAGTTCAAATAATTGATAATGTTTAGACGGAGTAACGAAGTTAATTATGTTATCTGATATCTGATTCTTGACTCAGATTTGCCAACTACAGCTGGGTTTTCTAATTGTAGGAATTAAATTCATATTCAAAATTAAGTGATGCAGGAATAGCAATTTCTGTTTAGCACACAACAAAATAAAATAGGAAATTTTTTATGCAATTAGGGCATGTACCTTTCGGGATAAGCGTGATTTACTCAGTGAGGAAGAGAATAAGGTGTGGTATAGATTTTTAGATTGATCTAGAATAACCGCTTTTTTAATTAAAGAACGCGTTGGTTTTAAAAAACTGTTCCGACCCAGACTGCTGATCAATCTCTCTAGTGATAACCCAAAACACAGAGCCATAATTTTAGTTTTATTCACGTTAAGTTTGAGGGGCACGTTCTTCATGCTTGCAGCTAGTTTGCTTAACATTCTTTGGAAGTTTTTGATTGACTCTGCCAGAACAACCTTATCATTTACGAACTCTAACCCACGTACCTCTTCTAACACTAACCCACGTACCTCTTCCAACACTAACCCACGTACCTCTGAGAACGCTAACCCACGTACCATCACTTTCCCGATGTCCACACCTACTTCGTCAAAGAGGGCCATTCTTTGACACTTACCCAGAAAAATAATAAATGTTCAGTGCCTTTGAACCTGAAATATTTTAGAGATGAAACTGAAAAATACAAGTTTCTAAGTTGATTGATATTGACCAGTTTCCCTTCACCTAGGAAATGTAAGTTACATCTCACATCGTAAAGAAGAAAATGGAACGTGTACGTTTGTTTTTGACGGCTACTCTCCGAACACATATCCTTTCAGCCACCCTCTGATATTCAATTTACGTCAATGTCTCGTTGCTTATTTTAGCTTATTCCGAATATTTTGTAAGAGAATAGCATTGTCTTCGTAAAAATTGAAGTTTTTCAAACCCATTTTAGTTTATGGGTGGTTAATGAAGATTGAAAAAAATCCGGGTAATTTTCCGGGTTTTGAACATTTTTTGGTTATTTGAATTCTTTAATTCAAACTTTCAAAAAAAGGAATAAATTCACGGCTATTAAAATTCGAACTCTTGAAGTTACATATATTTTTCTATTTTTAGTTAAGAAAATGTGGAACTCATTTTGATTTTACACTTTTAAAATTAAAGCTTTAAATTTTATTATTCAAATGCTCGATAATTTTCAAAATTATATTATTTTAAGCAATTTTAAGTATGGGACATTAAAAATTGAAAGAGTACAAATTTTTTCAAACAGAACCCTTTTTAAAATAGAAATTAAATTCTTTTTTTAAAAGTCGTTACAAATTAATAATACAAACTAATAACTCAACTGTCACTTTTTTTCAAATTTTCTCAGGAAACTAAAGAAAAATTTTGTATTACCTTAAATCCTTTAAAATTCTTAAAAAGCTTAAACATTTTATATAGAAATATTCAAAAATCTACATTTTGGTTAAAATTTGTTGGATTATTTTCAAATTTTTAATTATTTTCGAAATTATTTTAACACACTTAAGTATATTTTGGAATTATTTAAATTTTTTCTAAATATTTTAATAAATTCTACTAAACAAAAAGATTGCATAAAAATTTTCCTGATTCTCTTTTAGGAATTTTGGCAATCTTCTGAAATCTTTTTCAATTCTGTCTATATCTTAAAAACGTTGGAACATCTTTTGAATTTACATGAATTTTTTATAAATTAATAACCGCTCAGCTCTTATTAATTCATAAAAATTTGATTTTATTTTGACACCTGATAGATGTCTTGTTATAATAAAGTGTTCAAAATAAAAACTAATTGGAACATTTCTGAGTAATCTCAGGAATTTTTTTAATATCACGAAACCTTTTGGGATTCTTAAAATGCTTCAAAATTTCAGTTCTCAGCCTTCAAAAATTCATATTTTGATGAAATTTTTTTAAATCTTACAAAGTGTTAAATTAAATTAAAGTTCAAGTTAAATAAATAATTAAAATTTTTAAATGAAATATCATGTTCAATTTTATAATGAATCTTAATGCAAAAATCTTATTTTCTTGAAATTTTTCCAAATGCTTCAAAGCTTTAAAATATGTTATTACAAGTTTTCAAAAATCATCTTTGTGTTTTAATTTTTTTTTATCTTGTAAGTTTCAAACTATCTTTGAATCTTTTCAAAACTTTTAAATAGCTCTTAAATTTACTCGAATTTTTTCTAAATTAATAGTTTTTAAATTTTTATTAATTTATCAAATATTAATTTAATTTTTAAATTTCTATAATATTCTGTTAAATAAAAAAATCATTTAAACTTTTCCCTGGAATCTTAAGAATTTTGTTTAACATCATAGAACCTTTTGAGATTCTTAGAAAAATTCATAATTTTAATTCGAGACCTTCAAAATTTTACATTTTGTTGAAAATCTTTTAAGATCTTTTCAAATATTAAATTAAGTTTGAATCTGTTAAAAACTTTTCTCACAATTAAGAATTTTTAAGTATAATAATTAAAAAAGAATTACATTTTAAACGCTTTCGTTTTTAATCATACTTTGGCAGTCTACAAACAATCTTCCAAAATTTGACAATTAATTATGAATCGAAAAGTTGTAAAATTATTATACCCTTAAGTGGTTTTGAAGTAAATTCAGAAAAATTTGTTTAGATTTGAGACAAATTCCAAACTGAATTAATTTTAAACAAATTTTATTGGATTTTATAATTAATTTTAAGGTGCGCACTTATTAAAATTTTAGTGTACTCATTTTTAAATTGAAGTTAGAAAATTAGAACAGTGCTCAAATTTCCACAGAATTTCTGCAATGTGTCCTTATAGGTTTTCTCACTTTGTGAAAATATCGTAAGAAAATGTTAGCAAATTTGAGTGCATAAGCTGCTAATTCTAAATGCAATTATCCCATATTTGAAATAGTCAAGCTCTTTCTAATTGCACAGTCCATTAAATAGCAGTTTCATGAATCTACATTCCCGATTTAAATGAATTTATGATAAAATTACTTTATCTAGATAATACCTTAAAAAAAATTCTAGTCAATTTCTAGTCAATTCTAGTCAATTCTAGTCAAGGATAATCAAATTAGCACTCTAGGATGGCTACGTTAAATATCTTGCTTTCACTCACTTTGAACATCTAAGAGTATCAAACTTTAACTATCTAAGAGTATCAAACTTTAAACATCTACGAGTATCAAATTTGGCTTGACCGTCTAAAACTTTAGGATAGGCAACAAATTTATAAAAAATTCGCATAACCTTTTTTATATGATCCAGCACAATCCTTATACAGAAATATTTAAATGAGTCCGGGAATGATCTCATGACTCTCGAAACATCTTTTCATTGTTCCGAGACTCATGGAACAATACACAGATTCTTTTTATCATTTCGAAGATTGCCTTGAACCACGTGATAAACGTTGTACGAAATTTCTAGAAATTTGTGACCTATGCTAAAGTCTCAGACGATCAAGAAAAATGTTAGAAAACAAATTTTTTCCACGTAGTCAATGTGAAACATGCACATTCACCATAACCCTTTAGTGCAGCCTATTCAAGCTTACATCTGTATCATCTCAAATGCATAAGATCCTATGTCTATCTACCTTTATTCACGACCATGTATGGCTCCGTTTGTGTACATGTGCATGTGTTTATGTGCATAAGGCTATGTATGTTTATGTGTGTTTGGTTGTGTAAGTTTATGTATGTGGATGAACTCTGCCGCTTACATGGAGACGCGCCTTAGCTTTGCTTCAACTCAGGAAGGTATACTGCCTTGGGGGATATTGGGATTGGAAGACCAAGTTTTCCAGGAGAAGCCAATGCTCTGTGAACCTTCTCGATTTAGGAAAGGCAGCTTTGATCAAATCCTCGGATTCACTGCTTGGTAGGTGAGCGATTCTACACAAAGAGAGAGCAAAAAGTGAAATACAAGAGAAGATTCGAGATAAGGAGTTAAGAGACACTGCACACGACCATCTCGGTTTGTCTAACTCGCTCCCTCTATCTGTCTCTCTCAGTTCTTATATTTCTCTCTCTTCCTATGTATCTATGCCTCTCTTTCCTCTCCCCCCCCTCCTCCAACCCTCTTCAACATTGAGTTCTACTATCACTCCTCCCTCCTCCAACCTCCCTTTCGCTCGTTCTCGTGATTTCCAGTGGATTGCTAGCCTAGTCCATGGCAGTTGACCGACCGACGGTTGATGTCAGTGTTACGCTGGCTTCTCCCTCCTCCCAACCACCCCCTCGCAATCCAACCCCCACCTCATCTACCTACACACGCAAACTATTCGCAAACCACTTCTGCTCTGCCTTCCACAACTCGATGAAAGAGTTCTTCGTGACAAACACGAACTAACCGACTGAACTTGATACTAGCTTTGCTTCTTAACCACCTTTAAGTGCCTAGTAGTGTTTGTGTGATTCTGTGTGTGTGTGTGATTTCGTGTCTGAACGAGTGTGCATTTCTAATAATAACGAAACATGCAGCAGATTTAAATGCAGCATAGAGAGGCTACAAAAGATATTGTGCAGAGCAAGCACTTTTTTTTTAATGAGCAGAAATTTTCGGTATCTTAGTGAGGAGTAGGACGAAAGATTGTATGACATGATGTTTTATTTGTTTAAATCAATTTGGGGAGAATGAGAGCTTTTGTTTAAGAGGAAATGCTTTTTTTTAATAGGATGTTAGACATTGATTTAGGAATTTGATTTTAGGTAATATTAGTAGCTACTACAGTCAGAGCCACTATTGACACTATTTGACACTTTTTTAAAGAGAAATATCACTATTTTTCTAATAATAACAATACATGCAGCAGATTTAAATGCAGCATAGAGAGGCTACAAAAGATATTGTGCAGAACAAGCACTTTTTTTAATGAGCAGAAATTTTCGGTATCATAGTGAGAAGTAGGATGAAAGATTGTATGACATGATTTTTTATTTGTTTAAATCAATTTAGGGACAATGAGAGCTTTTCATAAGTGGAAATGCTTTTTTGAATAGGATCTTAGAAATTGATTTAGGAATTTGATTTTAGGTAATAGTAGTAGCTACTATATTCGGAACAACTATTGACACCATTAACACTATTGACACTATTTGACACTTTTTTAAAAAGAAATATCACTCTTTTTCTTCAGTTTGATAAAAATGAAACTAGTGCCAGGAGTTTTTCAAAATTTTTCGCTGAAGGAACTATTTTTTTATTTTGTATTTAAACTTGAGTCTAAACTTCTTCGAAAGATTGGCTGAACATACATGCAATCTCAGAATCTAACTTTCAAAAGATTATAAGACTTTCAAGATTTTAACAGATTCAAAGAAGTTTTAAAGGATGTTAACTGATTTCAGGGATTAGAATGGGTTTCATGGGGTTTTTAAGGTTTTTACAGTTTTTTAAAAAAGCTTACAGAATTTTAGAGGATTTCAAGGGATTCAAAAATATTTTAAGTAATTTGTAGGGATTTTACCAGGCCTATTTTATAGATTTCTAAAGATTAACAAATTTTTAAACAATTCATTACTTTTCAAAAAAATTTCAAAGGACATGAGGTATTTTACAAGATTTCAAGACATTTTAAGAGATTTAAACAATTACAAGGGATTTTAAAAGGTTATCAAAAATATCTAAAATTTATTAAAGATTTAAGGGAATGCGAATAATTTTTCTAGAGTACTTTAGGGAATGAATGAATAAGAATAAAAATTTTAAGGTAATTCCACGGATTTCATCAAATTTAATGGGATTTTAGATGACTTAAAAAATCGAAACATTTTTTGAAGGACTATAGACGATATCAAAGATTTCAAGATATTCTACTGGATTTAAAAAAGTTTCTAGAGATTTTAAAGGATATACATAATTATCCTTTAAAATTGTTTCTAGTTTCTTCAGATGTTAAAAATTATACATTTTTTATACAAATTTAATGAATTTGAAGAAATTTTAAAACTTTTAGGGTATTCGAAAAGCTTTCAAGGAATTTCAACAGGGTTTTTTCAAATTTTATTGGATTTTTACAGATTTTCGAGGATTTCAAAGATTCCATCATATTTAAAGGATTCCAATACATTTAAAAAGCTTTAAACATTTTTAAGGGCTTTTATAAGGTTGTAAAAGATTTCAAAGGTTTTCAAAAGGGTTTTAGAGAATTGAAAACAAATCTAGAGATAAATAAATTAAAATTAAATTTTAAGGGATTCCTTTCAATTTCATGAGATTTTATGGGGCCGTAGAAAAAAAATATTTTGAAAAGAATTTTAAAAGATATTAAAGGTTTCAAAACGATGTACTGGACTTCGAAAGATTTCTAGAGATTTTACCAGATTTAAGAAATTTTAAAAGAAATTGAAAGAGAATTATATTTTATAATTTATAATTATTATTTCAAAAATGGTAAAATTGATTAAAAGGTTCCATTACATTATTTGGATTACATTGGAGAGGATTTTAACAGATTCTAAACATGCTAGATGATATTTAATGAAATTTTAGGGGACTTCAGAGAATTTTAAATATTTCATTATTTATTAAAGAAATTTGAAAGATATAAAGGTGTTTAAAATGATTTTATAAATATCAAGGAATTTCAAAGGGCTCTAAAAAGTTTAGGGTACTTAAAAAAATGTCAAGGAATTTAGCGAAATTTACAAATTTTTAAAAGTTTGCAAAGAATTTCGTCTTGTACCAGAAATTTTCTACGTATTTTAAGAAGGAATTCAGGATATCAATTTTTTTATTAATTAGGAGATTTAGAAATTTCTAGATTTCTAGAAAACTTTAGTGAATAAACGAACCGAAATGAAAGTTCAATTTTAAGGATTTTTACGAATTTTAGGGACATCAAATATTTCAACAGATTTCAAAATATATAACCACACTTAAGGGATTTATTGGATTCCAAAAATTTCAATAGATACTATTTAATAAAATAAATAGTAATGCGAAATTAAAATAAATCATTAAATTTGAATCCGCGAAATTGCACTCATAATCAGTTATTAGTCATTGAAATTTCCGTCATTTTTTCGCAGTGAAAAATATTATAGAAACTTTATTTACGTTTACTGAAACTTCAGTATTTTTTTCTACTGAGAAAGCAGTGAAAAGCTATTAAGTTTCTTAGTAATCATTTTTAGAAATCTATTTCTAAATTTTATTTTAGTATAGTATAATCTCACTTTTGAAAAAAGTTTTGAAAAATTATTAAAATTTTCAAAACTCAAGATGCTAATAATTACATTTTTTTAATTTTTAATCGTACCTTGTTTAATCTTCGTAATTTCAATTTACACTTTGAAATTTAATGATAACTGGCAACATTAATTTTTCTGCACATCATGTACCAAACCCCATTCATAAATAATTTTGTATTGAACATCAATAATTTATTATCCAAAACAGAATTTTTCATTAACTTTTCATTGGACTAGAACACATCAGAAAGAAGGATTAGATAAGAACTTATCTGGTAAAAATAATTTGTTATCAGTTACGAGATCTGGGGCAAAAAAACGGTATTCTGAAGGACGGTGGAATGCAGAGTTTGCTCGACAGGAAGTAGGAAATTGTGGTGAAGTAAGGCACGACGAAATCTCGTCGGTCGTGGAAATGCTTAAATCCTGTTCAGAGGCTCTGGAAAATCCTGCGTTAGATGCTCACAGGCACACGGCATGCTTTCTAGCTGAAGCAACAGTTCGTTCTGCCCCCTTTTCCTCCCATCGGCATCCATCCCCCACCCCCCGGGACCACCCCCAACGACCCCCGTGTGTTCCTCTTTTTGCCACCCTAAACCACCTCTGCCAAAGCAGGTCGCCTCTCTTATCCTCTCTCTCTCTCTCTCTCGCTCTCTCTATCTCTCTTCTGCAGGGTCGTACTTTGGACTTCTAGTAAATTTAGGTTCCTAAACCACTATCCTCACCCATGCTCACTACCCACCCTTCTTTAAATTTCTCTCTCTCTCTCTCTCTCGCTCTCTTTCTCTCTTTCTCTCTCTTTCTCACTCCCCTGCTCTCTTTCTCACTTTACGTCTCAGTCGCTCCAGCCACACGGCTTCTCCTTTGCCCTACACCACACGGCTCTTACTACTTCTCAACCTTGCCCACAGCTTCTGGCATAAAGGGGATGCATCCCCTAACACTTCAGACTCCACTCTTTTGCCACCAGACAGGCGGAATTTAACTCGCTATCGGACGTGACTATCGCTCTTTCAGAGCCACGCCGTTACAACTACCACACGATTACGGGCTTATTCTTCTTTCCGTGATGTAATATGCGTGTTACATGTCGAGTTAAGCCTTTATGAAGACTTTAGTCGTTTATTAAGAAGCGATGATCGAATTTTCTAATAAAGCGTGGTAGAGATCATTTTTTTAAAGAGAAGAGGAAAAATTAGATTACAATTTAGGAAATTTAAATAAAAATGAAAACACATTTAAAATCAATGATCAAGTTAATTTGCAAAATTCCTGAAAATAAAACCAAGAATATAAAGACAAAATTTGGGCAACCACCACAAAATGTTCTTATTGCAACCTGAAAAAAATCAAAAAATTTTATAGAAATGAAAAGAATTCTTTTTTTTTTTGACAAAAATAAAACAGAGGCGACCAACCAAATTCCCTTCCTTTTTTTAACTTTTTCTATTTCTTTCGTCTTATTTATTTGTACTATTATCAAACCACAAAAAAGACATTTGTAAAAAATTATCACATGAAATCTCAATTTTCTTTCTTCTTTTTATTGTTCTAAAAAAAAAAAGAATTAATTTTTTTCTAGCAAAATTTTTGCTTTGTATATGTTGTAATAGTAACGTTTTGTGGCGATTGTCTAAATTTGTTCGTTAGATTTTTGGTTTTATTTTCAAGAGTTCTACACATTAAAAATTATATTAAAAAAGCACGTGGTCGTATAAATTTGTTTTCATAATTTCCGCATTTTTCAATTTTTTATTTTCCTTGAGCATTGATATTCAAACACGAGAATTTTATTCTTGTAATATTTTACATAGAATCTTTTATAAACAAAATTAAACAATTTCGGAATAGAATTTTAAAAATTATTTATTTATTGACAACTAAAAAGATGACTTTTCTTGTATAATAAATAATTTTTTGAATCCACAGGACGAATTTTCAAAAAATAAATTGAATTTTCGACCAAGAAAATAAAAAAATATTTTAACAAAATTATTACATTTATAATAACATAGTGCATTTTTAACTAAATTGTTGAATTTTATATCTACAATGATAAATTGTCAACAGAGTAATCGACTTCACAACAAACTAGGATTTTTCAGACAAGACTTTTTAAACACAATAGTTGAATTTTCATTTGAGTAATAACATTTTTAAATAAATAATTAAATTTTTTAATCAAATAGTTTAATTTTTAACCGAGAAGGGTGTATTTTCAACCAAAAAGTTGATTTTTGAAATAAGAAGAAAAATTTTGAACCAAAAATGGAATATTCGGATTTTCAGTTCAAAAAATTAATTATTAACAAAAAAAATCTTAAAGTCAAATTCTTAACGACATAACTGGGGTGATGAGCAAGTGGTTGAATTTATCATTTAAAAATATGAATTTCAAACTAAATAATTAACTTTTCAAGTGAATAATATAATTTTTCAACAAAATAGTTAACTTTTTAAATAAAGAATACATTTTGAACAAAAAATAAAATAATTAAGTATTGATTGAAAGAATGTCATTTTCAATAAAAAAAAGAAAGTATAAACCAAAACGATATATTTTCAGCCGAAGAGATACATTATTCACAATGGAATTTAACTTACAACTACGTAGTTAAATTTTCAACTCGAAAATATGAATTCTTAACAATTAACGTAATTTTTAACCAGCCAGTTGCATTTTTTACTAAAAAGAAGGAAATTTCCAACCAAAAAGATTAGTTTTCTGCAAAAAAAAATTTAACAAAAGTTGGAAAAGTTAAATTTTCAGTTAAAACAATTAATTTTAAATGAAAAAAGCAAAATTTTAACCTATCACATCAAACTTTTATCAAAAAAATATCATTTTTAACAAAGAAGTTAAATTTGGTCAAAGTAGCTAAATCTTAAATTAAAAAAGATAAATTTTCAAGAAAATAGTTTACTTCACAGCCAAGAAAATAAATTTTTAAGAGGAATGATTAGAATTGCACATAAAAAAATTATTTAAAAAAAAAAGAATTCTTAACTTAAGAGATAATACGGAAATAAAAAATATTTGAACAATAAATAAAAAACAGTTGAAATCATAAAAAAATTAAATTTTCTACAAAATAGTTCAATCCTTATCCAATGCAGGTTCATTTTTTCATTTAAATTTTAAATAAAACCCAACAAAACTTTTATGAAATTTTTCATTTTATTTCTTCTTATCAAACATTTATAATTAATGCAATTATAATTTTAATTAAGATTAATTTTGTAGAATTTCTAAAGCCTAAAATATTTTTAAAAAAAGTGTAAAAGAATCGTCGTTGGTTTAAATAATTTTTGAAATAGTAATATTTGAAATATCATGGTTATTCAAACTTTAATTATTTTTTTAAATTCAAGCTCTTTTATATTATTATTAAAAATAAATAAAAAAATTTTAAATGTCTAAAATTTTGAAATACTAACTATCTAAATTTCTAGAATTTCATCATGAATGAATTATGATTATTATGATTATTTTCACTAAAATTTTTTTCAAAGAAAATAATTTTTTTTTCATATTGCAGTTTTAAGAACGCTTGTCCTTATAAAAACGAAATGTTGATAAGCAGACAAAGCTCTTCAAATTAAATTTTTTGCAAAATTTAGTCTATTCAATTCACTATTTTCCTGTTTACATTTCAATAAATAATTCAAGAATCTCTTATTAGTAAAATAAAAAATTATGAATTACATTAAAAATTAAAGATTATCTTAAAATTATAAGCCTTCCTAATTATAATGTTTTCCGGGTGAGAAAAAATCGAAACTTAAATTTCCCTTAAATTGTACGGCTTTAACCAACTGGTTCTAAAATTTAATTATTTCAATTTTGTCTTAATACAAAAGTTTTCATAATTTTAAATTAGAATTTAAATTAAATTAAATTTAAGTTTGAAATACTTTCAAATTTTTTCTAATTGACTTCGTCTCTAATTTTCTAGCTAAACTTTCAAAAATACATGTCCTCTATTTTTTTTTAATTGTAGTAAAAATTTAAACTTAAAAAAAGAACGACCGAATTTTTAAAAAGTAAAAAAGAAAGTAAAAAATTCATATAATCGAGTCTCGAATTAAAAAAAATGAAAGTAAAAAATGAGGAAATAATTTGGTAAGTTTATAATTTAATAACTCACACGTAATCCCCCAACGGAAGTAGAACGCCACCGTTACGTAATTATCATCCCCCCAGCAAGGCGCAAATTCACGCTCTGCTGAATTTGCCAAATTTTCTCCCAGTGTTACCATTCCTCATGACTTTAATTATGTCCGATTCTCGCCGACTGCACGAGCAACGGATTCGCGTCTGAATATTATATTCCCTGCTAATTAAATATCGCACGTTGACGCTACTTCGTTTCCCACATTTGTCGTTGACATTCACTTTTAATGATCGTGATAAAACTCGAGTTCGATTTCAGAAAAGGAAAATTAATCTTTCTCATTGCGAAAAAAATTACAATAAAAATAGAAAGAAATGTCTTCAATTAATGAGTTTGTTCTTTAAAGAATTCATCAAAATAAAATAAAATAAAATAAAAAAAATTAAATTTCCGGTGCTGGAAAATTATCGAATTTCAATAAAAAGAATCAATTGTTTTTTCAGTCTAAAACATTTATTTATTGAAAATACAAGAATGAAATATTTTGGTTACCAAAATGTTTTTTGGATGTTCAGTCTATTTTTTTTTTAAATTATTGTTTCAATTTGAAATAACAATAGTAAAAAAATATTTTTAAGTACCAAGTAACAATAAAAGAGCAGGATTTTTATACAAAAAAGCAATAATTTAAATAACTAATACACAAATTTTTGAAAAAACTTGCTCGCGGCAATATTATAAACTGTCTGGGAGTTTTGCCATTCGCGATTTTATTTTTCGGCAATTTTATATTCCGGAAATTTTCTATTTCGAATATTTTCTTCTTTAAGAATTTTTACAGTGTCGGGAATTTTATTGTTAAGAATTTTTCAGTCGTTGCCAACACAATAAAAAAGTTGATAATTTTCCAATAATTTTAATTTAATTAAATAATTTTAATTTAATTTAATTAAAACAATAATTTTTTCCGATAATGAAGCATTTTAAGAAATTTGAAACAATTCAAAAAACAATAAATTTTGCTTAAGATTCCTGAGAAAATTTCAAATTATTTTTATTTTTAAAACTGTTTTTAAAGTAAAATTTATCAATTTTGTAGCCTTGAAATGTTTTAGAAAAACATTGAGTAAGTTTAAGAAGTGTTTAGAATACTGAAAAATATTTCAAAGATTTTCCAAAGTTGTCGATGAAGAATCTAGAAAATTTTAGGGTAATTTTTTTTAGATTGCCGAAATTAAAAAAATTGTATGGAAAATTTCAGTTATTTCAAAAGTTTTTGAAAAAGTTAAGAAGTTTTAGAAAGAAAAAAAACTTAATACGAAATATAGATTTTAAGGATGCCGACAAAATATTTTGAAAGCGTTTTTAGAATGTTTTCGGAGAATAAAAAATTTCCCTAATTTTTCTGGAATAATAGTTTAATATTTTTTTTAATTATTTGAAAAGAAAATGAAAAAATATTTAAAAATAATACAAAAAAAGATTTCTAAAATTTTTTTAAAAATCTGGAAAATTCTAGGGTAATGTTTTTTTTACATTGCCAAATTTAAAAAAATTGTATGGAAAATTTGAATTATTTCAAATGTTTTTGAAAAAGTTAAGAAGTTTTAGAAAGATTTAAAAAAAATTAATACAAAATATAGATTTATTAAGATGCCAAAAACATATTTTAAAGTGTATTTAGAATTATTTAATATTTTAAGAGAATAAAAAAATTTTCCTAATTTTTCTGAAATAATTGTTTAATATTTTATTTAGAATTATTTTAAAAGAAATAAGTAACAATATTTGAAAATAATACAAAAAAAGATTTCTAAACATTTAAAAAACATTTGGAATTATTCAAGGCAATTTTCAATGTTTTGAAAAGTCAAGACAATTTTTTTTTAAGCTTTGAAAGCTTTTCAAAAATCGATACAAACCTATAAAATAAACCAATTTTCTTTGAAATTTTCCAGATACTTTTTCAAAATATCGGAAAACGTAAAAAATCTTTTTAAATTTTCTAAGCAAACCTAGGAAAATTATATTTATATAAAATTAAAAACAAGTAAAGAAATACCCATAAAAATAGTTATTCGAAAATGTTATTTATTAATAAAATTATTTCCCCCTCAAATTATAATTTGGTAAAAATATTCTTCCTTTCTTGACTAAAAAATCTTTTTTGGTTGAAAATTCAACTATATTATTAAAAATTAACTTTTTTCGAAATTTTTACTTGAAAAATCTGAAAACTTCAAAAGTATTCTCGAATATACTTGAAAATGTTAGAGAAATAATATTTATATAAAATGTGAAACAAATAAGCAAATGAACTTAAAAAAATAAATAGTTTTTAAACATTTTTATTTTGTAATAACAATTATTTTTTCCTTTGAAATAAATTATTAAAATAAGGAACCACAAAATTAACTTTATACTAAATTTGTCGATATCTAATTTTTTTAAATATTTTTTAATCGTAGGCCCAGAATTATTCAAACTTTTTTAAATCTCGCAAAACTAGCTGATCATTTTTTCATCAGAAAAAAGAAACTTCAGTGAAAATTAAAATCCATAGAATTTAATCAATTCTAATTAGTTAATAATAATAAATTAATAATAATAAATTTCAATATTTCATTAAATATCGATCGGATAATTTATCTCTGTAAAAAATAATCCCCGTGTCGAAAAATTTCATGACCGTCTTGTGTCAAGTTCGGCCCAGTCCTGGCCTTATCTAGACTGCCTAGTCTAAAATATTTGATCTAGCCCAAGACTAGCGCCGATTAGCTAGCCAATAGAAAATAATTCTACGTTCTATCTGGTATTTCTGGTCTGGCCCAGGAGTGGCCCAGACCAGCCGTCCAGATCATAATATGTTGTTATACACATTTCGAAAAAATTACTGGGTGTCTGAAATGATAGAAAATAAGAAACTCACAATATCGAGGCAAGCCTTTTCTAATCTTGCAAGTCTGACCAGGCCCTGATTTGGCGCTGATCAGCTAAAAACAACACTTATAGTAAAAAATCATTTTTCTTTAATTTTGAAAAAAATAAAGGGAGTCCAGTCATGGGCTGACCTGCCTCTACCTAGTAGCTAGCCAGACAGTCTGGTCTGGGACGGACCAGGGCCAAAAGATTTTTCCACAAGTGTCCGATTTACCTCAATTTTGCAAATTTGAAGAAAAATTATATTTTAACACGATTCAACTTGTAAAATTTAGTCGAACGGAACCGAATTGAAGCAAACAGTTTTAAATAAAAATATAGCGCTGCCTGCGGGTTTCTGTTGACCGGGTTATATAAAGATAAACAATGTGAGAATTCGTGACGCCAGACCGTCATTAGTTTTCCGTGGAATATTTATGAAAAGCGATATGCCGGCTAATGGATCGAAGGTATCTTTTCCATAGAAACGTTAATAATTTAATTTTAACAAATCGTGGTTGCACCCATGTAGAAATTGTGATCAGGATTTAGAAGGGCCCCGGATAGTTTTCTCCATTTCTAAACGGATACTGATCGAGAAAAATAGGAAGGGCCAGACTAGTTCTGCAGCGCCATCTTCAGAAAGTTAATCAGGGGCTATGCTAACTAGGGCCTGACCAGTTCCTGACTAGCATTTTTTGCTTCTTCTATCCTAATAAGGAACTAACTAAAGCCTGGCTAAAATACAGGATTAGAGCCTAACTAGACTGAAATAGTTTTGCTAGTCATAAGGAATAAAAAATCTAAGCAGGGCCTTGAAGGGCCCTAATCAGAACTTACTAGTCCAGTTATTCCAGTGGGATTCTGACTCCTGCTTTACTTGAAATGCGGAGAAGCGGAGCGATTTCTACATGGGAAATTTCATTGTCGGGCTGCGAAGTGTTAAAAACAATATTACTCGGGTAAAAAACGCCGACAGGTGATTCCACTGGAATCGTGGTTAACGAGATGCAATAAAATCACTACGTTTCGCACGTTTCATCAGCAACTCATAGGTGGTAATTTATAAGCCAATAATGAAATGGACTTGAAAATTTTGACAGAATTAAACCGCAATCGAAGATATTGATCGACTTTGAAAATTAAAAATTATTAGCCAGATTTATAAACAAAAATCCAGCGAGTACATTCAGAACAATATTTGCCTTAAATTAAAGAAACCGCTTTTTAAAAATAATCTTGTAATTCAATAGAAAAAATTACCTTTATCTGTGAAAAATCATTTTAAGTTAAAGAAAAATTTTCATTTGAACGAAAAATCGTTAATTCGAACCAAAGAAATTTCTTTAAATCAAAAGAATTTTTTTAGGCCAAAGAAATTTCTTTGAATCAACGAAAGAATTTTTTTAGGTGAAATTTTTTTTTTAGAGTGGGCCTCATTTTTTTTTAATTGCAATACAATGATAAATAACAAAGATTCTCCATTCTTCAAGTTTTTATACATTACTATGTTTAACTATTTTCTTAAAAATTCTGATTTTTAGTTATAAATTAGTCTTTTAAACTGAAAATTTTTGATTTTTTTTGTAAATTCTTTTCGGTTTAATTCAAATGCTTTTGATTGAAACTTAAAATCGTTATATGTTAAAATGTTAATTCCTACATTTTTCTTTTAGAATTTATCTTTTTGGTAAACAAAATTTAATTACATGGTTAAAAATGGTTGAAAATTAGTTTTTTTTTCGGCGGAAAATTATTTTTTTATTAACTGAAAACTTAACTATTCCAAGTAAATATTCCACTATTTTATTTCAAAATTAATCTCTTTGGCTGAACATTAACTTTTTGAACTGAAAATCCAACTAATAATTTTTGATTAATATTTTATTTTTTTAGTTGAAAATTTATCCCTTCGGTTAAACATTATACAAGAAATTACCTTAAACTGAGGAAAATCATTTTAAGTTAAAGACGAAGTCTCAGTTGAACAAAAAATCGTTTCATCGAACCAAAGTAATTTCTTTAAACCAAAGAAATTTCTTTAAACCAAAAGAATTTTTTTAAGCCAAAGAAATTTCTTTAAATCAAAGAAAGAATTTTTTTAAGCGAGAGAATTTTTTTTAGATTGGGTGTAATTTCTTAAAATTGTGATATGAAATTAAATAACAAAGATTCTTTATTTTCTCAAGTATTTTTAAATTACTATATTTAACTCTTTTGTTGAAAATTTGGATTGTTTGTTTTAAATTGGTTTTTTAAACTAAAAATTTTGAAATTTTGTTGGAAATTCTTTTTGGTTTAATTCAAATGCTTTTGATTAGAACTTAAAATCGTTAAAATGTCCATTACGACATTTTTCGTTTAGAATTTATCTTTTTGGTAATCAAAATTTAATTACATGGTTAAAAATTAATGTCTTTCTTTAAAAATTAATTTCCATTCTTGAAAACTAGTTTCTTTTTTGGCGGAAAATTATTTTTTATTAACTAAAAAATTAACTATTCTAATTAAATATTTCACCATGTTATTTAAAAATTAATCTCTTCACCTGAAAATTAATTTTTTTAACTGAAAATTCAACTATCATTTTTTTATTGATATTTAATTTTTTTTAGTTCAAAATTCAT
>JAAAKG020000031.1:3082123-3097890 GCA_010014905.2 Druon quercuslanigerum
TTTCTACAAAAAAGTTTAATATTTGACCCAAAAATACAAATTTTCAGCAAAAAAGTAATATTTTAATGATTAATTTTTAACAAAAAAACAAAAAAAATTTTTTACAAAGTATTTAATCTCTAAACCAAGTAGTTAATTCGAAAAATAGGTTTGTACATATAAATTAATATGCCAACAAAAAATATTTTTATTCCTAGTCAAAAACAGTTGAATTTAAGCCATAAAATAGATAAATTTTTAACCAAAAAGATTAATTTTCTTCTAAAATTAGTATTATGTAAGAAAATTAATTTTGAAAAATTAAATGAATATTTAACCAAAGCATTGCTTTTTGAATTTTTCCATTTTAAATTTATTTTTATTTTTATTTTTAAAATTTTAAATTTCAAAACATATGATAGTTATTACTTCAGCAAAATAAGATATTAATTTTAAATTAAAAAAAAATTAAATTCAACCCAAATGAAAGGTTTGAATCCTAAATCAATAAAAGATAAATTTTTTATTTGTATTTCTGATAATAGAATTTTCAACTAAAATGGGAATAGTTAAATTTAATAGTTATTAATAAGTTAATAGTTTAATTTTATACCAAGAATAAAACAAATTTTTGTCAAAATACTTCAGTTTTCACTAAATAATAGAATTTTTATAACGAAACAAAAATAATTCTGTACCAAAAATATAATGGTAGACTTGATACAAGAACAAAAATTAAATTTTAACCTTATCAGATTCTGAAAGTTCAGTTTAAATACAGGGAAAAAGTAAAAGTTTCTTGTAAACAGGGAAAAAATAAGAATTCTTTGAAAAAAAAGGGAAAACGAGTTTATGGACAAATATCCTGACTTAAAACAGGGAATTTCTAAAAATAATCTTAATTTTTATTTTAGCAGAGAGAGTTTTCCGTAAAGAATTATATTATGACTTGGAACAAAGTTTGAAAAAAGTTTTGTACTATATTTCCAAATTACTGTACTAGAAAAAATTGTTAATAAATATCATTCTGACTTGCAAGGGGATATTTTTCAAATTAATTTAGTTTCGGATATAATTTTAATTTTAATTCATAAAAACGAAATTTACAAGAATAATCCCTGTTCCAAGTCAGAATTCGTAAAATTTCAAATTAGAAAGTTTTTCAAATTAATTTTTTTTTGCAAATAATATTCACCAGAATGTTACTCTTCAATCTTTGAAATTTTAAAAAATGGGAGTTACTATATTTATAAATTATACTACAAAAATGTTTCAAATAAATATAATACTAAGTATATATGATTTAAACTTTCCCCAAATTCCCTCTTACAAATCACAATTCTTTAAAGAAATTTTATAAATGTTTGTAAATCTCTTTGCCATTTTCAAAACTGATTCGTAATTATTTAAATATTTAAAATTCTTTTAAATTTATCAAAAAAAAATATATATATATAGACTGTGAATTTAAAACCATCAATCGGGTAGACAACCTAATTATTTTTTACCATCCCTCTGCAGTCTAATATTTGATACAACCAAAAATTTGTATGTACTTCTTCAATAACCCCAAAACTTTTTTTGACAATTGCAAAATCTTTTCAATTTGTCCTCCTCATGCAGAAGGGTCTGGAATATATTTTATAATATTTATCAGATTGAAGAACCTGACACGAGACAGTACTTTAGGAAAGGTCCATTATTTATATAAATTTCCTGACGCAGTGCTTATTTAGCACTTATTTATGAAAGATCAATTATTTTAAACTTTGAAAAAAAAACGTTCTTTTCTAGAATAAATATCAAAACACTGAATTTTCCAAGGGGCCATTGATCTTTTCTTCCTACCAGTGTCTACGTTCCAGGGATGGCGGCCATTAATCAGTAGCCTTAATTGAAGGACAAGCTGGCCTCTAATGAAATAGAATAAGGTGAAAAATAGTGATTCAATACCATTCAATTTCTCTTCCTACATAGACTCAGCATGTTCCTTTATCTCGAAAAGCAACGAGAGAAATTTCACTTTAAAAACAATATGTTCAGCATCTCTGATATTGATGTCTCATGATTACTCTGTGAGATTTTATTTGTAGCCATAATGAATTATTTTGTAGAAATTTCCATTTTTATTATTTTTAAAATTATTTGAAAATATTGACAGGGCTTTAAACGACTGGAAGTCTTAAAAACGAGTCACATAAAATTATAAAGAATGTCGAATGGAATTTCGAAAACATTTTACAAAAAAAGCATCCAATTCTTAAAGATAATGAAAAAAACTATGTATCAAAGACTAAATGACTGAAATGATAACTTTTGTTTTTAGAAAAATAGTTTTTAAATATTCTTTGTACAATCAAAATGAGCTTTAAAATTAAAACCCTTTTTTAACAATATATGATCATTCAGCAATGTAATTAACAAAGATGAATTTTTAACATAAAAATCGAATTTTTAAACAACAACAAAATTACAATTCAACGAAAGAGTTGAATTTTGAAGCAAAAAGATGAATTTCTTTAAAGAAAAGATGAATTTTCGAGCAAAAATAAGAATTTTTAAATATGCAGTTAAATTTTTAAGAAAAATGGTAATATTCAAACAAGAAAGATGAATTTTTAACCGTATAATATGAATTTTAAACCCAAAAGGAGCAAATTTTATATCCAAAGCGATAATTGTTTAAAAAATCATTTAAATCTTTTATAAAATAATATTACTTTTGAACAAAATAATTTAATCTTAACCAAATAGTGGAATTTTTAAATAAAAGATATGAAACTTTAACTCAGTAGTTGAATTAAAAAAAAAATGAGTTTCAAACAAAAAAGTTGGATTTTCATTTGAAATGGACGAATTTTCAAAATACAAAGATAAATTTTTAACCGAATAATCTAATTTTTAAACAAAAAAGATTAATCTTCAGACAGACGAAATTTTATAAGAGTTAAATTTTCAACCTAAAAAGTAGAGTTTTCCATAAAAAAAATATTAATAAAAAAATATTATTATTAACGGAGAAATATGAAGTTTCATTCAAATAATTAAATTAAAAAAAAATATTTTCCTCAAAAGATTAAGTTTTTAGAAAAAAGTTGAATTTTCAGCAAGAAAGATAATTTTTAACCATAAAAGATGAACTTTCAATCCACAAGGACAAATGTTTTGCTATAAAAGATAAATTTTCAACACAAAAGTTGAATTATTAACCTGGAAAGTTTAATTTTCAAAAAAAATATTACTTTTGAACAGAATAATTGAATCTAAAGCAAATGGTGGAATCTTTAAATAAAATATTTGAAACCTAAACTCAATAGTTAAATTTTTAAACAAATAGTTCAAGTTTAAACCAAAAAGTTCAATTTTCAAAAAAAGGTAATTTTAAAAAGAAATAATTGGACTTTTATTCAAAATAGACAAATTTTCAAAATACAAAGATAAATTTTTAACCGAATGATATAATTTTTGAACAAAAAAGATTACACTTTAGACAAACAGTTGAAGTTTTAACCGGAAAAGACGAAATTTTATAAGAGTTAAATTTTCAAACGAAAAAGTAGATTTTTTTATAAAAAATATTTTTATTATTAACGGAGAAATATGCATTTTCATCCAAATAATTAAATGTAAAAAATGGATTTTCATTAAAAGAGTAATTTTTTAGAACAAATTTGAATTTTTCGCAAAAAAGGTCATTTTTAACCATAAAAGATGAACTTTCAATACACAAGGACAAATGTTTTAATAAAAAAGATAATTTTTTAACGCAAAAGTTGGATTATCAACCTGAAAAGTTTAATTTTCAATTAAAAAAAAATTTTGCTCTAAACGAAGAAAGTTAAATTTTTACCTAAATAGTTCAATGAAAAAAAAATAAAAATTTAGGCAAAAGGACTAATTTTTTAAAAACAAGTTAAATTAAAAAAAATTAATCTTTCACCAAGAAAAATGATTCATAAAAAATGAATTGTCAATCTACAAGGGCCAATTCCAAAAAGATGAATCTTTGTCAAAACAGTTGAATTTTTGACTAATTTTTGACTAATATTATAAATATTACTTTTTAAAAAATAGTTTAAGTTTAAACCAAATAGTTGATATTACAAAAAAATTAATAATTTTAAACCAAAAAGTTGCATTTACAACCAAGTAGTTGGAATTTCCAAAAAATATAGACGAAAAGGATAAATTTTTTTAAAGAGAGTATTGAATTTTCAAAAAAAAAATATTTTTAACGAACAAAAATGAATTTTGAGCCAAAAAATTCAATTTGAAAAAAAGGATTTGCAAGAAAAAAGATTAATTTTTTAAAATGAAGATGATCTTTCAACAAAAAAGTTAATTTCCAACAAAGAAAAAATAATTATCTACCCAACTTCCAATAATTTGAAAAAAATAATTGAATTTTCAATCAAATGGTTGACTTTCAAATAAAAAATTTAAACCTCAACCAGAAACAGTTGCATTTTTAACCACATACTTTTATAGTTGAATTTTTAGAATAAAACAGCGAATTTTTAAAAAGTTAATTAAAGTATGAGTCTGCAAAGCTGATATTTTAACAAAAAAGTTGTTTTCAACAAATAAAGATACATTTTTAACCGAATATTTAAATTTAAGAAAAATACGAAATAGTGAAATTTACAATAAAATAGTTTAATTTTCAAACAAAAGAGATAAATTTTTAATAAAATAGATAAAAATACTGAAAAACCGATAAAAAGAGGACTTTTCTTTAAAATAGGTGGAAAGAGGAATTATTCAAAAAGTGGGAATATATATATACTTAAAAATGTCTAACTATTGAAGCTTGTGATTTGGAAAAATTAAATCTTCAAATACGAAATCACTGGTTTTCAATTTTAAAAGTTCACTGTGTTAAAAATTAAAATTAAGTATAGTGAACCTATGAGAAAAACGTTCAAAAGTCGATTAGTTTTTAAAGAACCATTGTCTCGTTTCCTTCTTAAAAATTCGCTTATTATTCTTAATTTTAAACCGAATTTTTGAAATTGTAATAAAACTTTCAATTTTAAAGACCTTCAATGTTTCTTACTTTATTGCAACTCTCTAAACAAATTTAAAAATTCCCGAACAATGCAACCACCTCGTAAAATTGTGCAGAAAACTTTAACTCCCAAATACTAATATAAAGCCCAAATAAAAAAGCCACAAACGTGACCAAAACTCGAAGTAAGTCCCAAGAAAGGATCGTCCCATGAAATATTTTACGGCCATGAATGTTGGCTGGATGAGGGTTCGCAAAATGGAGAAGAGTAGTAAAGCGGAAGAGAGAGAAGCTAGAAAGAAAGAGAAAGAAGAGACGAGACGAAATACCGGGCGAAGCACCATGGACGATGCGATCAGTCCCCTCTTTTGGGTCTCACTCGCTCTCTTATCTCGGGGACTCTCTCCCTCTCCCTCATTGGGTCTCGTACACAGTGAGCAGGCAAGCCAGAGTCTTTGGCCTCCCCTCCGCCCGTGGGGCCGGTGTGCTCCAACTCAATTTCTCCTCTTTTGGTACCCAACTTCAGCTGCAACTGCAGTCCATCCCTACTCCGGGACCCGAAGTGCCCCCCACTCCGCCTCTGGGGTCCTACGGCCATTGATCCCGACCTTCACGCGCCGCGCCGAACGAGCACGATTGCCGAACCCGAACCGAACCGAACCTGCCGCAACTTGCCCCCCAACTACCTTAGCCGTTCGGTGGCTGAGCCACTGCCCTGCGGCTCTGGCTCGTCCATCCTGCCCCCTTCAACCCTGTCCCTCCGCCAAAGTCTCCTAGAGCCAGTTGCTTGTCTCTCTCTATCTAGCTCTCTTCATTCCATCATTTGCCGCTTGATTCGCGAGTTCACGAATAAGGGGAAAAAAAGTTTGACGGGAAAAAAGAGAAGAAGGGCAAACTCTCTTTCGTTTAAAAATAACCTTCTGGGAACGCAACACAAGTGAACGCAGAAGGAGAATCTTGGTTTGAGGTTTTTTACTTGTTTACTATAGGGTATCGAGAGGCCCCTGAATTGTTCGCTGCTGATCGAGAGAGGCTTTAAGATTGTTGGGATAGGCCCTCAGGAGAGACTGGTGTGTGCAAAAATATCACTATTTTGTTGGTTCTAATTATTTTCGGGGCAAAAGTTTTTAAAAAACTTTTATTTTTCATAAAACTTATACAAGTTCACGCCGAAAAATTTTTTGGAACATAATTTTTGGCGTTGTATGAAAATATTGAAGTAAATGAGTTCTCTGGCAGAACTTTTTCTAAATTTTTTTGTTCTAATTTTCCTTTAATTTTCTTTTCTTAATTTTTCTTTTCTTAATTTCCCTTTAATTGATTCCTTCAGAGTCCATCTCTTGCATGAGGTCTCACCTAGTATTATTAGTTATATTTAGTATTAATATTAAATATAATAATATGTAATCAAAAATTCTAAAAAGACGGTGAGATTTTCTCTGACCCCCCCCCCCCTCCTAAACACACAAAAAACCCTAATTACATTTTATAAACGGAGGTAATAAATATAAATATATATGATATAAATTTTAGGAAATAAATAAACGTAAAACCTTTTAAAAAATTAGTTTGCGAATATTAAATAAGTTAATAAATTTCTGATGAAAATTTACATTCTTGGGTTAAAAATTCAACTGTTTTGTGGGAAATTCGTATTTTTGGCTTGAGAAATGAGAATTCAACAGTCTCATAGAAAATTGATCTATTTGGTTGAAAAGTGTTGTATTTTGCTTAACACTGAATTTTGGTATAAAATAATTTTTTTTTCTAAAGAAGGCAATTGCTTGTTTAAAATATAATTTTTTTAGTTAGAAATTCAAGTATTTTGTTGAAAATGCTTCTTCTCTGTAGAAAAATGAATTCTTTTGCTTGAAAATTTAAATATTTGATTAAAAATTAATATTTTGCTTAAAGGTTTACATTTTTGAGTTAAAAATTCGAATATTTTATTTAAAAATTCATATTTTTGGCTCGAAAATTGTCAAATTTGGTTGAAAATCTAAGGATTTTGTTAAAAAATAGGTATTTTGTTGAAAATGTATCCATTTTTGGCAAAATATCCATTTTTTCAATTTAAAAATATGTTCTTTCGTACAAAAAAATCGATCCTATTGATTGAAAAAGATCTATTCGCTTGAAAATTGATTTATTTTTTTAAAAATTCCTATTTTCTGTGACTTAACTAATTTTTTTCGTTCAAAATGCAAAATTTTGTTAAAAATTACCCCTTAAAGTTAAAGATTTAAATATTATGTTCAAAAATCGTCTATTTTCGTTGGGTTTAACTGCTTTTTATTAACAATTAAACTATTTTTTTTATTTAAGTAGCAGCTATTATATTTTTTTTTAATTCTTGCGTTAAATTTTGCTGATTGCTGGTCAAAATTTAACATTAGAATTAATCAATTAATTACCCTGGTTGACAAAATAACATCATTACTTTATATTATATTTTTTATCGAAAATTCGCCTTTTTTTGTAAGAAAATCAATTTTTTGGTAAAAATGCCACTTTTAGCTTGAAATTTAATCTGTTTTAGTTGAGTATTCAAGAATGTTGTTAAAAAATCGTCTTTTCTAGTTGAATTGAACTGTTTTTTTATTATAAATTACACTTTTTCTTTAAGAAAAATATAAAATATTATATTTTTCGTTTAAAATTTATCTTTTTAGTTTGAAAATTCCCTCTTACTTTTTGAAAGTGAAACTATTGTCTTAAACATTTATTTTGATAACTGAAAGTCAAACTATTTGTTTAACTATTCAACTTTTCATTTTGTAAATTACCTTTTTTGTTGAAAATTCATATTTTAAAGTAAAAGATTGAACTGTTTGATGGAAAATTAATTCTTTTAAAGATAATTTTATTATTTAATTTTTTGATAAAAAATTTATATTTTTCTTTAAAAACTTCACTGTTTGGTTGAAAATTCAGGTAATTTGTTAAAAATTATCTCTTTTGGTAGAAATTTTATATGGCTTTGATTAAAAATGCAAATGAACATCTTTATTCGTTCATAAGAAAACTGGAATCTCCTTTTTAAAATGAGAGCAAAACATAAAAAAATATTTTCTGGTTCTCTAATTATTATAAAAAAATACGGAAGCATGTACAAAACCAAAATCGGTTGGTCGAGCAGTGGTCGAGCAGACCTTCACCAAGCTCGACCGATGCATGACCAACTGATTTTCGTTTTGCGCACGCTTCCACATTTTTTATGATAATTCGAGAACCAACCAATATTTTTTTATTTTCTTTATCTTATTTTAAAAGGGAGGTTTCAGACTTTAGTTAAGCAGACTTTTTATTTTTTCTATTAAGTTTTCTAAAGCCTACAGATAGTGCAAGTGAAGAAAAAAAAAAATTGGTCAAAAACGGAAAATATTTCGATCATCCTTATGCGCTATCTCGACTCCCATTGATCGAAATTACTTGAAGCAAAACTCAGTTGACGCGGAATTAAATAGGCTTTCTAAGAATTCAAAAAAAATATTTTTAAAGTCTTTTTGTTTGCCATTTTTCATTAGTAATGTATATGAAAATCTAATTTGATGCAAAATCCGCAATTGAAATAAAATAATAAGTATACACACAGTATGTGATATTCTATTATTCTTCTGATTATGAAATATTTCCTGATGAGTGTATATTGATATGCAAACAACCTCCTGCTGACTTAAACCTCTCCACTTGATGCTTTCCATAATTCATGTGAAGTAATCGTTACACTGTGGTTATGCCTTTTACTCAGTAAAATCACTGCACTGCATTATGACTCTGCCAACACTCGTAACTCTTACATTCGTTTACCGAGAAGCTTCTGAGATGACCTAACACGCAATTGTGCATATCGCAATATTAAACAATTGAGTCTAATTACATTTAATTATAAGATTATTGATTCGCTTCGAGAGCAATCAGAATCACTCTTGCCCAGGAAATGCAGAAAAATAAGACTAACGAAATTTGAAATTGAATGGGATTTAGGATTTCGTAAAAAATACTCTGGATTTCATGGAGATCTATTGTTTATTGGGAATGTGTTTCGCAAGAATTTTGAAAATTTGAAACCAAATAAGGCATTTGTATTCGGAGATAAACTTGATAGCGATTCTTGTTGCAATCCTGCTCTCTGGAATTCAGCGTGCTTTCAAATGGTCCAATTACAAGCGTTCTCGGCTTGTTAGGTACGATTGTCTGAAGAAGAATAAATTTAATGTCAAAATGTAAAATTTTAAATGAATCATATTTCTAACAAGGAAACCGCAAAATTTGTGGGCTACAAAACTTTGTTTTCAAAATTCCCTGATTTTACCCTGATAAATTTTTCATTTTTACTGACCATTAATATCTCGATTAATATTTAAAGAATACCATTTTGATAATGTAACTTTTTAACGTAGAATGCCTCATAAAAGAAATAAAACAATTTCAGATAGAAATTTAGAAACTACAAATTGAGTAATTTATTTGAACTCAAAAAATGAAATTCCTGTTTTGAAAAAATAAGACTAAGATGAATTTTCAATCAAAGAATTAAAATTTCAATCAAAGAATAAAATTATAATCAAAGAATTAAAATTTCAATTATAAAATTAAAATTTCAAGAAAATATTCAAATTTTCAACAAAATAGTTGATTTTTTAACTGCGTTGTTAAATTTTAAACCCACAGAGATGAATTTTTTAAAAAAATAGTCAAATTTTTTAACAAAATAAATTTGAACTTTAACTGAAAATAGTTGAATTTTCAACAAAATAATTTAATTTGTTACAAAATAGTTTAAAAATGAATTTTCTATCCGAAAGAACAAATTTTCTACTTAAGTATACAAATTTAAAAAAAAATTGAATTTTCGACTACAAAAAATGAATTTTTAATAAAATACTTAAAATTCAACAACGGAGTTAAATTTTCCACAAAAAAGCACAATTTTCGAACGAAGAGGATGATTTTTTAACAAAATACTTTAATTTTTTACAAAATAGTGAAATTTTTAACCAAATTGTTTAATTTTTATACAAGTGGCAAAAGTTAAAAATAAAAAAAGGATAAGCTTCAGCCAAAAAGTGTTGCATTTTTTAACCAAATAGTTGGATTTTATATCCAAAAAAATGAATTTTGTACAAAAAGATGTATTCTCAACAGGAAAATGTAACAGTTAACATTTCAACAAAAAATGCGAATTTTTAACAAAATGGATCAATTTTAAACATTTTGAACAAAGTAATTTAATTTTCAAGAAAATAATCAAATTTTCAAGCGATTAGTTAAATTGTTAACCAAATATTTGAATTTTTAACACATAAATATAAATTTTCAGAAAAAATGTAATAGCTGATATTTTAACTAAAATCTTTCACTTTAAAAAAAAAATATTGAAATTTTCCACCAAAGAAACGATTTTGCAAATTAAATTATAAACTTTTTACCAAAAAAATGGCATTTTGAACCAAAAAAGAGAAAAATTTTTAACAAACAGTTACATTTTTGAACAAATAGCAAAAATTAAAAATAATAAAAGGATGATGTACATAGCTAAAAAGTGTTGGATTTTCAACTAAATAGTTGTATAGTTGGATTTTATATTCTAAAAATTAAATTTCAACAAAATTGATAAATTTTAAACTAGAGTTGAATTTTGTACAAAGTAATATATTTTTCAAGAAAAGAATTAAATTTTAAAGAAATTAGTTAAACTATTAACCAAATATTTGAATTTTTAAGACATAAAGATAAATTCTCAGAAAAAATGTATTAGTTCATATTTTAACTAAAAACTTTCACTTTTAAACAGAAAATGGAAAAGGTAAATTGTTAGTAAAAACCAAGTTTAACTTTAAAAAACATTTTTTTAACAAAATATTTAAATTTTCCACCAAAGAAACGATTTAGCAACTAAAATTATAAATTTTCCATCTTAAAATGGCATTTTGAACCAAAAAAGAGAACATTTCGATCCAAGAAGATTAGATTTTTTAGCGAAAAAGCGGAATTTTAAACTAAAAAAGATAAACAAACTTTCAGCAAAATAGTTAAAATTTTAAGCGAAAAGATGCATTTCAACTAAAATTATGAATCTGAACCTGGAATAATTAAATCTTCATTGAAAAAAATTAATTTCTAATCGAAAATGACGAATTTTCAAACAATAAGATTAATTTTCAACTAAAATTATGAATCATCAAACAGTTGCATTTTAATTTTTATAAACATATTAAATTTCTAATAAGCCAAATGAATTTTTAATCCAGGTAGTCAATTTTTCAAACAAATTAATGTCTAGCCAAGAAAGAAATCAGGTAAATTTTTATTTCCAAAAAATATAAATTTTTATCAGAAAGTTAATTTTCTGCAAAAATAGTTTAATTTTCAACATTAAAAGATGAAATTCTTAGCCATCAATATAGATTTATAATGAAACAACGAAAAAAAATACATATAGAGTACATTATTAAGAAGAGTATTATCAAGGAGGCCTCAAAACTTAAATTTAAAAATTCCGTAATTTTTCCCTGATTATTTTTTTTTTCTGCCCTTTAATATTCAATAGCCAGAATCATAATTTCGTGTTTTTAATTACAGAATCTTTTTTAAACAAAATAAAATAATTTCAAATATAAATTAAAATTTTTTAAATGTATGAAAAAATTGCTCTTGAAGTCCACTAGGATCTGAACCTAAGCCTTTCAGATTGCTATTTTGATTCTCTTACCCAAAAAATTACGGAGAGACGAGATAAATGAAATGTTTCATATCTTTGATGTTATGATTTTGTTTGACCAGATAAAATGTATTAAATAATTTAATGTTAATTATTTTTGTCTAATGGTCTGAAATAGATATTTTTTTAATATCAACTTTTATTTCTAAATTGTGATTTTTTTTAAATCCCTGACTTTGCCCTGATTTTCAAGTTTTCCCTGACAATCGACCTGAGAGAGATAAAAACAAAAATATTTGCAAATTATTTTTTTAGCATGTCGAGTCATTCCCTTGATCGGGAGTGTTAATTAACAAGACTCTAAGTTGTTAATTGTTAATTGTTAATTATTAGCTATTAAGCTCTACTTTCAGTCGCGATGTTCCTCCCGCTGTAACGCGGTGGTACGAGTGATTTATTATCAGTCGCCTATAATCGGGATCAGTGATCGATAGGCGCACGTGGTAACCGTAGGAGTAATCGTTACCGTAGCTACCGTAACCGGCAGTGAAATTACAATATACTACAACTTCCATATAATGTAAGGTACTGACGACTCCTGCGTCTCAACCCAACCAAGATATACTCCTCGGATCACATTACTCACCTCCGCAAATAGACTCTTGATACGATATCATTATTTTCATCTGAGAAGATTTAGAAATGAATTTCATTATTTCTATTTAAAATTGTATTGAAAAGTTTTTTTGGTGTTTTCAGATCAAAGGAATTTTTTTGTTTTAAAATTATATCTAAAAAAAATTAGTTAAAGTAGAGGGAATCGACCTGAAAGGTAGGATTTCTTAGACTACTAGGAAGATAATTAAGTCGTTCAAATCTCACTACTCTCGATATCACTTCCTCTCCCTCTTCTCTTATTTCTTCTATCATATCTGATAATTTTTTATGACCATCCCCTTTCCCTAGTTCCCTTGTACGCTATAGTACACTTCCCTTCCTTTCACCATCCCCCACCTCATCCCAACTTCTGCTTCTCCTACTATCCTTACTGCCCTTAGTCTCTCCTCTTACTAACACACCCTCCGTACTTTTACATATCTTCCCAATTTATGCGCCCATTAGTTATTCTCTTTCCAACCCTTACTACCTTCTTCTCACTTTCCTTGTACTCTATACTCCACTTGCCTGACTTACACCACCCACTCGATTACTTACCATCCCCTACTTTATCCCACCTCCTGCGTCTCCTACCATAAAATCATTAACTCTTCACTGCCCATCCCTACTGTTTTACCACTTCCTCTTACTAGCGCACCCTCCGAACTTTGACATCTCATCCCTTTTTATGCTCCTATTAGTCTTTATCTTCCCCAACATTACTACCTTCTTCTCATTTTTCTTGTACCCTATACTCCACTTCCCTGCCTTACACCACCCACTCGATCACTTACCATCCCCTACCTCATCCCACCTCCTGCGTCTCCTACCATAAAATCATTATCTTTTCATTGCCCATCTCTACTGTTTTACCCCTTCCTCTTACTAACACACCCTCCGTAATTTTACATCTAATCCCTTTTTATACTCTTGTTAGTCTTTATCTTCCCCACCATTACTACCTTCTTCTCACTTTCCTTGTACCTTTTACTGCACTTCTCTGCCTTACACCACCCACTCGATCACTTACAATCCCCTACCTCATCCCAACTCTTGCGTCTCCTACCATACAAACATTAACACTTCACTAACCATCCTGACTGCCCTTATTCTCTCCTCTTACTAAAACACCCTTCGTACTTTTACATAGCTTCCCAATTTATGCTTACATTAATTATTCACTTTGCCACCCTTACTACCTTCGTCTCACTTTCCCTGTACCCTATACTCCACTTCCCTGCCTTAAGGCACCCACTCGATCACTTACCATTCCCCTACCTCATCCTATCTCTTGCTTCTCCTACCTAATCATTAAAACCTAATCATTAACACTTTACTACACATCCTTACTGCCTTCATCCTCTCCTCTTACTAACACGCCCTCCGAACTTTTACATATCATCCCTTTTTATGCTTCCATTAGTTATTATCCTCTCCACCATTATTACCATCTTCTTACTTTCGTTGTACCCTGTAATCGTCTCCTCTTTCTTACACTCTCCACTCGATCACTTTCTATCCACTACTTCATCACACCTCCTGCTTTTCCTACCATAAAATCATTAACACTTCACTACCCATTTATAGTGTTCTTACCCCTTCCTTTTACTAGCAGACCTTCCGAATTTGTACATCTCATATATGTTTATGCTCCCATTAGTTATTCTCTTCCAATTTCTTTCCTTTCTCTATACCTTTCTCTATGCGTTTCTTGTACTCTATACTCCACTTGCCTGACTTACACCACCCACTCGATCACTTACCATCCCCTACTTAATCCCAACTGCTACTTCTCCTATCATTAACTCTTCAATGTTGATCCCTACTGTCCTTCCCCCGTCTCTTACTAACACACCCTCCGTATTTTTACATCTCATCCCTGCTTATGTTCTTATTAGTTATTCTCTTCCCCACCCTTACTAACTTTTCCTCACTTCCCTTACTCCCTCTTCATTATATCCTTGATTTTCCTCCTACCCCTCCCTCCACACTTTACCCTACCTTTCTTGACTACCACTACTACTATACTCACCCTCAATTTCATTACTACCCCTTCCTCATTTCACCCTCTCAGGGAAAAGAATTACAGCGGACTTTATTGGCTTTTTGTTTTATAAAGTTATTTTATATCTTATTTGCAAATTTAAAAACTAAATCATAGCAAACCTTACGTGAACTAAAAAACATTTGTGTGAAAGGAGAAGACGAAACGAAAAAGCGGGAAAGTAGGGGAGATAGGTAGAGGAGAAATAGGGAAAGTGATGGTAGAGCAAGTAGAGGAAGTAGAGGAAGAAGATGCAGAGGAAGTTTCGGGAAATACGGAAAGGGATGGTAGGGAAAGTTAAGGGGTGGTAGAGAAAGGGTGGGGATGCTAGGGAAAGGAAGAGGGAGTGACATAAGTTGAATGATGGGAAGAGAGGACAAGAAGTCTCATTGTAACCGCGCTAAGCCTAATTTCACTATTTATAATTTTATTTAAATATAATTTTTAAATAAAATCATAGTTTCGAAGAATACATAAGATTTCTAAAAATTGTAAACCTTTTTCATCGAAAATAAATATTTATAAAATAAAATCTTCATTAGGATTGCCAATTTTCAACAATTTTAATTTTTGTTAGAATTTTACACCGGAAATGGTCATTCTGATAAATAATTATCAGATTTCAAAGATTAAACATTTTTTTAAATGTAATCACGCGCTTCTTTTTTAGCGTTTTTTTAAATCGGAAATTGACATTTTAAAACAAAAATCATAAGATTAAAAAAAATATTAGTAATTTGTCAACAACTTTTATGTTACTTTAAAGTTTTACACTAAAAATGGGTATTTTAAAATAATAAATAGCAAGGTTCGAACAATATTTGCAATTGTTGAACCGTTTTAGGTTACATAAAAGTTTTTCACAGGAAATTATTGGTATATATAATTAAAAATTATTAGGTTTTAAATTATAATTAGTAATACTTCCAACAATTTTAGGGTACTTTGGCATGTGATATCAAAAATTTGACATTTTCAAGCAAAAATTATTATAATTTGATCAAGATTTTAAATCCTTGAATAAATTTGGATTAGGTTAGGGATTTTGATCGGAAATATGCATTTATGGTTAAAAAAAATTATATCTCACAGAAGATTTGCAACTTTTTAACAATTAAAGGTAATAAATGTGATTTATGGTGGAATTTTTAAAATTTAAAAGAATTTTTAAACAAGTTTACGTTATGTTAAAATTTTTGTCCGGAATCATTAATTTTGCGAACAAAAAACTTCCGGTAAAAAAATCATTAGATTTCAAAGAATATTTACAATATTAGAAAAATAATATGATAGATTAAATTTAAATTAAAAATAGTTTATATTAGTGGTTTAAATTGTACAGACAGTCTTAAGTTATGTTAATATTTTTCACCAAAATTGTTGATTTTAAATAACAAAAAATTAGGTTTAACAAA